>JAHBCN010009004.1:0-36642 GCA_019359885.1 Listronotus oregonensis | reverse complement strand
ATACTTTTTTGTAGAAAAAATTTCGAACCCAGGTAAATCCACACCCAGATACACACTAAATTTGGATGTTTCTTCCACGTCTGTTTGGAGAGAGATCAGGAAAAGGGGTTTTTCAAATGCTACAAAATCCACATATCGCAAAAACTGCACCCTGGTGTTTCCCTGAAAAGGCGATTAAAATTTTTTGTGTTTGGCTACAAAGGCGACGATTTTCCCCCTTTTCTAGAAAATGTTATTTGGACAGATGAGAGCACTTTCACCAATTGTGGAATATTTAATTGAAACAATAAATCTATTTGGAGCATAAACAACCCCCCAAAAAGTTTCGAGAATTAGCCCCCAAAAAGTGGGGTTCAGTCTTAATGTCTGGGCAGGCATTTATAAAAATAAATTTTGGGACCTCTTTTTTCAATGGTTTGAACGCTGAAATGTATTATCATTTTTTTGACGTCAATTTTTGAGGAAGGACAACCAAAAAACCCGTTTTTGGTTTGGGCTCCCCCCAAAAAAGACAAGACAAAAAACAAGGAAAAATCCAGTTAAGGGTCCCCAGATCTCAATGTCCTCGATAAAATTTTTATGGGGTACGTTGAAAAACCGAATTTATGGGCAAGGCGAATCCCAAAAATTATCGAGGAACTTCAACTCAACATCGTTAGGGAGTTTGGAAGATTAAGAAAAGGAAATAAATCGCGCAGTTAATAACATACAGAAAGAGTTGGCGTTTGTTTAAAAATGACGGGAAACATTTTGAACATTTGTTATAATTTTTTAGTTCGGGGTTTTTAGTAATTTTCTTTATTTAAACCATTCGGTTGTTTTGTTGTCTAGAGGTTTTTAAACGAACCATACTCAGCAAAGTTTTTTCCCAATAATTTAATAAAAGTTCGATGGGGTTGTGTCCCCGGGAAACGGTTAAGATACACTTGTTTTTTTTCACACTGTTCCTATCATTCTTGTAAAAAAAGTTTTACCATATCTCTTTTTTCTTCATTGGTGAATTCAAATTTTTAAAGACACCACAACTGACAGTAAACACAGAATGTTATTTGACGTCCCCCGGTTTGGGAAAACAAAACCAACTACGTTATAAAAATATTCTGGGTTTAAATTTTTATTTTCCCGGGGAACAAGGGTAACTTATGATACATCGTTGAAAATGTGATAAAAAAAGGGCCCCCTTCAAATTTGTGGAATTCCCATATGGCGTCCATAATAAAAAAAAAAGTTGATGATGGTTACGGAAAAACGAAACGTCGAGTTGCAAAACTATGAACACCATTCGATAGAGCGGAAAAAGTGAGAATGCAAATGTATCGTTTATTTTGGAATTCGTTGAAAAAGAAACCCAGGAAAAAATAAAACGATTTTCCAAAATTTCGTTTTTTTCCGGATATCTCCGGAATTACTCGGAATTTTCTAAACGGTATATTGTTGGTCACATAAATGCCCAACTTTGCCCCAATTTAACCATCTTCGTATCTCCTATAGTTTCCGAGATCCCAATGGTGAGAGTCGAATTTGAAACACCCGGTATATGAAACCATTACTCCCTTTGGTTTCTGGATGATAGCATCTTTTTTTTGGTTAGACCTTTTATAAAATTTGAACTTGTTTGAATGAAACAATTTGTTTAACTTTTAAAACATTTTTTATTAGATAATCTTTGATTTTTAAGAACTTCTGAATTTTTTTGTAACGAATAATTCTGGTGGTTTTAAAATTGACAAAATTATTTTTATAAAATTTATTTTGGATTGTAATTACTTTTTTTATTTTATAATATTAACGTCAATAAAAATTAATTATTTAATTATATAGGGCAATACATAAATTTGTAACTATTTCATTAACTAATTTAACTAAAATACCACACTCTACACTATCATGCATATTGAGTGTTGCCTATACTTTTATTTAACTTAAACGGTCCAAACCTACTAAAAATATTTAATTTTTCTACCTCATAAGTCCTTGAGCAATAAAATTTTGTACAACTATTTGTTGTATACTAAACCAAAGGATATGTTTAATTGATTATAAAATATTGTTACTTCTCTCCAAATGTTCATTAGAAAATGGTTTTTCTCATTACACTGCTTTACTGGATGGATGTAATCACCTATTTCAGCTTTCAAACAACAAATATTGGTTCTTCAACTTATGACACTTTTGTTCGGAAAAATATGAAAATTTATATTTATTTAAGGTATTTATGATTTGTGTTAATTATTTTTCTGGTTTTTCCATCCTAACTGTAATAACTTTATGTCTTTTATAAACATTAATAAACTTTTAAACATTTTTTTAATTTTAAGGTTATAAAATTTTTTTGGGTTATATTTGCCCGTTTCAAGAATAAAACCAACGTAGTTTACTAAAGCAAGAGTGAAATGCGAATCTTTTTGTTTTGAGCGTGATTTTTTTATAGTCGACGAGACTGTTGAACAAAATGGCAAATATGTCTGCCAAATTGGCCAACTCTTCAAAAAAAAATAGGGGTAATTTTGTAGATTTTTCTAGATAATAATATATTACATTTTTAACTTTGCGTAAAAATTCCCACTTTATTTAATATTCTTGGTAGTTTATTATTGTCAATAGATGGCTTATTAAATTGCTTTTCTTTTGATACCTGACATTCTTACTTTACTATTAATGTTGTCTTATAAAATTTACTTGAAATATTTCAATTGCATGGAAATGATAATTTTATAATGTTTTCTTTTAACTATTTTCTAATAAAATTTAGTTTCTTATTCTAAAATAACTATAAATATTAATAAAACATACTTTTTACCTACTAACTGTTATAAACTAATCTACCTATTAACTAAATTAAAGCCATATTTTAAATTTATTGACTCCTATTTGACCTTGATTATATTATACTAACTTTAAAGGTCTTTTTTGGTCAATTTCTTGATATCTTAGAAAGTTTTTATGTTATAATCTTAAAGGCCGCACTTTTAGGTGTCTTTTGACATATAGTTTATTTTGGTTATTGCGCCACTAAGATATACTATTAAACATATCTTTTTGTCCTTTTTGTATTATCATCATTTTTGTCACAGTCATTTATATTACTAATTTGCATTTTTTATGTCCTATTAACCGTATACTCTTTTGTTATATCCTATTCTAACCTAATTTAACTACTAATTTAATTTATTTACAAAATTTAAAAAAAAAAAAATATTCTGTCGTACATATTCTGCTTATTATTAGTCAGGTTTTGGTATCGTAACTTTTATATCTCCTGTATATTAGGCTTTATATATTACTAATAATATTCACAAAAGTCCATCTATTATATTCAAACTCTTTTGCATTATTGAGCTGCTTTTTAAAATGACATATTTATTTGTAAATATCATTTACGACACTATTGTATGTTCTTTTGATCTTAGATTATTCTAGTTCAATTTTATTTTCATAATATTATTCAAAACTACTTTTTTATACACTTTCAATAACAAAAGCATGGAAGAATTTGAATTTCTCGCCCAAAAAAAACTCCCAGATCCCCATTTTTGTACAGCTATGTCATTTGGTTAAATATATATATATATATATATATTTATATATATATATATATATATATATATATATATATATATATATATATATATATATATATATATATATATATATATATATATATATATATATATATATATATATATATATATATATATATATATATATATATATATATATATATATATATATATATATATATATATATACCGGGTGTTGCTCCGTCGAGCGGGACATAGGGAATCCCATGTAAATTTTGAAGTGGTCCAATATTGGCTCCCCTAATTATTTTAGAAGAAAATATTGTTTGGATTTTTTAAAGAGCACAAAAAGTTGTACACAGTGTACAAATTTCAGCTCTTCTCAGTCCGCCAGCTAAGAGATAAATGCTAAAATAAGTTAAGAATCTCCTATCTTCTTACGCGCCCTGTATTATTAGAAGTTTATAATAAAATACCAGAAAAATTATTCAACCTCTTACTCTCAAGTTGTCAGATCAATATCACATCATTTTTAAATAATGAACTACTCAAATCAAGAAAAAATCACTATTATAAAATGGTTTTATCAGGGAAATAGTTATCGAAGGGTAGCGGACATGTTTGCAGCCTATTTTCCCAATAGGCCAATCCCAAGTAAATCGACAATAGAACGGACGATAAAAAAAATTGAAACTACAGGCACAGTAATCAATAATTGCAAATATGAAGAAAATCGACGTGAAAATCAGAGACAAATTGTACAAAACGAGAGGGATTTAGACGTGATACTTGGTGTAGAGGAGGCCGAAGGAAACATTAGCACGAGACAACTGGAGGACATTACTGGACAAGACCACACCACAATATCTCGAATTTTAAAAAGATATAAATACCACGCTTACAAGTACGAACGACACCAAGAATTAAGAGACGGAGACGAAATACGACGACAGGAATTTTGCTTTGAGATGATGGAGAGGACAAACACTGACAGAGGTTTTTTACAAAATATTTGCTTTACTGACGAATGCACTTTTACATTGAACAACGAACCCAACATTCCAAATTGCCGGTACTGGAGTAACGAAAACCAAAATCAAAAATTAATGTTTTGGCGGGAATTTTCGGCCACCATATCCTTGGACCATTTTTCCTTGACCGAAATTTGAATGCGGAGTACTTTCTGGAACTTTTAGAGGAACAAATTTTGCCTGCTTTGAACAACCTTGCTCGTGAAAATCAAGAGATTTGGTATCAAATGGATGGCTGCCCAGCACACAGTACCAGAGCTGTGCGCGAAAACTTGAACAACGCATTTAATACCGACATCATAGGCCCGAACGATTTTTTTCTATATGGGGACATTTAAAAACTAAGCTTTATACCAATAAAAAATATAAAAATTTAGACCAGCTAAGGAATGCTATTTCCGCTGAATGTGCCAGAATATCGATGTACCAATTAACCAACGTAAAAAATGAGTTTTATAATTGTTTGGGTTATTGTCTGGCAGTTAATGGAGGAATATTTGAGCATTTGATTAAATCCTGATATTTTCGTCATAAATTGATTTCTAAATGTAGACAAATTTGTTTTATTGTCTTGCGTAACTGTGAGTGCATGTGTTGGAATTAGCTGTAAACTAAAATATAATGCGAGGATTCTTTTTGAAATTCCCGTATAAAATTGTTCAGTTTTGGCAATGACATTATAAATTATTGATCTAAATTGTCACTGATAAATCGATATGGTGTTTTTATTATTGATTTCTAGAGTACAGAGTGCATAATGAGATACTACGTTGCAGAAGTATTTAAGCAGTTTACTCTTTACTGATTGGTTGAAAAATGCTCAAATTTTAATTTTGGGTGGAACTTATTGTGCTCTTCAATAAATCCTAATAGAATTTTTGTCTAAAATAATTAGGGGAGCCAATATTTGACTACTTCAAAATTTACATGGGATTCCCTATATATATAATATATATATATATATATATATATATATATATATATATATATATTATTTTATATATATATATATATATATATATATATATATATATATATATATATATATATATATATATATATATATATATATATATATATATATATATATATATATATTATATATATATATATATATATATATATAATTATATATATATATTATAAAATATATATATATATAATATATATATATATGTGTTATCTACGAATACCCCCGAGTTACTTGTAAAAAATCTTTGCTAATTTTGTTAAATTTAATTATTTCAAGTTTAAAAAAATTGTTAGATTAATTTAGGTTAAGATGGAGTATAATATGTAAATATTTTAAATTTATATATATATATATATATATATATATATATATATATATATATATATATATATATATATATATATATATATATATATGTGATATATATATATATATATATATATATATATATATATATATATATATATATATATATATCTATATTTTTAAAATTAAGCCTTTAGTTAAGCTTTTACACCGGGAGTATTCAGAATTTCAATTTTTTCCACAAACTAAAACCTAAGTTATTTAATCGCTAGTATTAATAATATATTTATTTTTATTTATTCATATCCTGTGTAAAAGCAGTTTTTACTGCAATATCTGAATCTGACCCTATCTAAGTTAATAAAAAACTTTCATGTTCCATAATGCCTACAAAGATATAAAAATTGAAAAGGCATTTCAGTACTACGTTTATAGATTGGTAATTTATAAACTTTATCTGATGAACTAACGTATAGGTGTAAATAGATAAATGTTTAGCCCTTTCAAACTCTTTGTAAATTTTCTTTATTTCCTGATAAAACTTTATATGCAAACAATATTAGTTATGCTTTTGACCCATTTGGGATAAATATTGCGTTAAACCGAAAAGCGCTTTATATTCATGACACATATTTTGGTACAGGTTGCAAGACCTATAAAAATGATTCACTTAGCTTACGCTGCACATAGGTCAATATTCCATATTTACGCGGCCAAAATTATTGGTTTACATATATCACGTCTGCATGATATTACATATCTCTTAAAAGTAGTTTTTTTATTTAGATACGTTTTTTTGTAAATTAAGGTAAAAAATCATTATTTCACATAATTATTTATTAAATCCAAAGAAATACACACAAAATAAAACAAATATTATACAATATTACAAACAAATTAATACAACAGAACAATTTTACACAAAAAAAAATTATAACATAATGGATTCATCTTGCTGCTCGCTATCCGAGTCTGGTTCGTCGGAATATTCTGGCATTAGCATGTTTATTGTTTCCGGGCAAAATGTTCTTGGGATTGATCTCTTCTTGGGCCTCAGGCAGCTAAGTGGATCCGAACTCAGTAGTAATCTATGGTACATATTAAGATTACAATTTTCCCTGGAAAATTTCCCGGCGAAGATTTCGCGATTTACACGGAAATGTTTATTCCGGGCCTCTGCGGCTTCTTCGGATAGCTGACCTATCGGCAGCAAAGCATTTTCTATTATAGTGGCACCACGTGTCAATATTTTATGCATGGTCGGAGTCATAGGGTGCCATCCATAAAGACTTACATATAATATTGGAGTGTCTTTGGCATAAGAATCGTATTTCTGTGAATCTATCTTATGTCCACTTGAAATTGTCTCCAATATAACTTTTAATCTATAAATCAATGCATAGTTTATACCGGTTATATCCGCTGCCAAATGGGGATTTTCAAAAAACCTTCTACTGGTGTTACCATCATTGGTATTTCCGAAATTTGATTTGGGCATGTCCACCAATAATCCAGTTTCAATCCGAAATCTTTCTTGGATGTGCTCATTGTTTTTCAAGAAAAGCTCTTCCTTTCTGTGGCATTTGGCCCATTTGTCCTTTAACACTAATTTAAATAATTAAAATCTTTGTTTTATGTATGTCCTAATTTGTATTACCATAGTTTAATAATAAATGACTTTCTAATTAATTCACTTTCGCATCGAAATTCGGTAAATTTTCATCATTTATAATCTGATAAAGGTATTTTCGAGTAGACTCCGAACGCTGTTAGAATGACACCGATACGTCACGGTCTCTTATGGCAAACCCGTATAAAACCGTGACGTATCGGTGTCATTCTAACAGCGTTCGATCTCTAACAATTTTCACACCTGATGTGTTTAAAGTATCTAAACAACGAAAAGCTAAGATTACTTAACTAATAAAAAAATGGTTATATTTTCATATAAAATCTTAATGGTTAAAAAGGTCCCCCGTTTTGTCTTCTGCAGTCTTCCGCAGCTAGTTTTTGTATTTTCTTTTAGTCAAAGGACTGTACTTTCAAATTAAAAAAAAATTATGATCGTATCTCATCGAGAAATACAACAAATTGACCTTTGAAGTTCAAAATTGCTTCAAAATTTATCTAAAACAACCCATGTGTTTGAAACCCCCTAATTATTCGAATTGAGCATTTTCGGTAAGTAAACAATAATTAAAATAAAGATCCATACCTGTGTTATTGGAATCCATCACTTTCACTTCAAAAGCTAACGCAGAAAAAAAATATTAATGTTGTAACTTTGGTTGTGTTTGTAACTTTAATCAGCAAAAAGGAGCGCACGGGTTGACGGTCAAGTACCGGCTACCTAAAAGCGGTCGGGGTGTATCACAGGTAGGTGGTGGGGCTCAGTTAGGATTCTTGGAACTGTCTTCTACCTCTGCATGTGCCATTTTATGTGTTTAACGTAAATTTTTAAAATTCAATTTTGGCCGCGTAAATGTGGAATATTGACGTATGTGCGCTGTGAAAACATATGATATCTATTTATAACCCATACTTGGTAAAGAACAAAAGCATGGTTTTTAGTTACCATTAAAATAAATAACAAAAGTTATTATAGATATAATATGTTCTAAATTGTTGGATTCAGGTAACAAAATATCTCATTTGGGTACTCGCCAGATGTGATTGTTTAATCCGGATCCCAAAGTATATATTCTGTGCGTGCACAGATTTGATTGATTCTTTTAGTATAGTCAACAAGAGCCATTTTGGTAAATTTCTGACTTTTTGAAAAATTTGAAATGGGCCGGCAAAAATTGCAAAAAATATAAACAATTAAGTTAAAAAAAGGGTTTGTTTTTTTGTAAACATCTTCGTAACTAATAAAGATATCCAAAATTTTAAAAAAGATTCCTAAAAAGCATACAATTTGCTAAAAAAAAGTTTAACCTCTCGGAAATCTACCACTTATTTTTATATTTTTAATTCACAGGCAAAAATAGCGCTAAAAGCGGGTAATGCGCGCTCCGCCCGCATCTACCGGTACGGACACTTGAACAATAAAAATAAGTTTAATCCATTATACAGGGTAATTCATGAGGAAATGTCAATACTTCAGGTACGTAGTCGGGGTCCAAAAATAAACATAAAAGAAATAAAAAGTATAACATACATTTTAGACACTTAAATAACTATAAATGCATGAATTTTTGTTTCCGTAAATATTTCATTAGATATGCTTTTGTTATTTAACTAATTTTTACAAGTTTCAAATATTTTAAAAACCCTGATAATTGCTTAACTAGAAACCTTAATTTTTTTACTTCTTAAAGCTATTGTTAAAAGCCTTTAAAAAAGAACCTTGTTTAAATTTTTTTAAAATGTTGATTTTTCAGTTTGTTTATAACAAATTAAGACGTTAAAAAATAAAAAATGCAAATGAAGTAATTTATTATTTTTAATATACCAACTTGTTCGTATTCTTATTATTTAAAGTTACATAAACAATAATTTTTCATAATATTTTATTCTAATTATTTATAATTGTAATAAACAAATGAATTGTTATAAAGTAATTGAATTTTTTTTTTGGAATTTTAATAAGCAATATATATTATGATTTTTAAAAAGAAAATTGTTTTTTTTTTAATTATTTCTTAAAACGCATTTGTTACTTAACATTTTTTGCTACCAAATTTTAATATTAACGAACCTTTTTTTTAATTATAATTTCAATATTCATTTTTTTTTATTTTCTTTTTTTATTAAATAAACAATTTGTGAGAAACAAATGAATTTTAACAAGATAATTTTTTTAGATACTGCAAAAGAACAAAAACAATCATATGTCGTTGGTTTTATAAAAAAATCAATTTTTTACATAATTTTAAATATTTTTCCATTTTTACGTTTGCCGTTGTCTCGTAGCTCTTAGTCATTGTTATTTAAATAATTTATAAACCACAGAAGATAGGACAAAGATACTGCAAGTCTTCTTTGTATTCCATGTAACAAATTAAGCTTTTAACTAAAGCTTTAACCCTATTATTTATTAACTTTTTAGGCAATTGTTTATACAAATACCCACAATATCCCCTTTTTACGGCTTTCATGCTTAAAAAATTCATTAACTATTTGAGAAAACACTTCAAGTTTTTTTTGGTCCCATTGAAGTAATACACAGATTAAGCTTTAAATTTAATTTAATTTTCTTGTCAAAATATCAAAAAGCAATAAAAAAGTTTTTAATATTATATTCTATGAAATTAAAATTAATTATTAAAGACATTATTTTTTAGTTAACTAATAAAAAAAACAATTTTAAGTTTTTTTTTTACGGAAGATCTCTCAAATCAATTGTATTGTGATTGCATAGATTGAAATTTCTTAAAAATTTAAAAAATTTAATTTCACCTTACTAAAAAAATATGTATTTCAAGTTGTAACAACTTTTAATTTTGAAATTGATAATTAAGATTGTTAAAATTTTTTTTAAAACAATCAAATTTTGTAATCCTGACATTTTACAATAATAAAAATACGAATAAATTGGAATATAAAAAAAATATTTCGTTACTTGCATTTTTAACTTTAACCTCTTAGATTGTTAATAAAAAAGTAAAAAATCAACATTTTTATTTTTTTTAAACCTTTTAAGAAAAGCTCCAAAGAGTGGAAAAAAATGTAGGTTTTTAGTTTAGTACTCATTAGGGTTTGTAGGAAAATATGAAACTTGTAAAAATTAGTAAAGCGAAGAATATCTATTAAAATAATTACGAAATTTTTTTCCGTAATGATTCGTGTAAAGTTTTTTACTTCTTAATATTAATATACAGGGTGATTCATGAGGAAATTTCAATACTTCAGGTACGTAGTCAGGGTCCAAAAATAAACATATAAGTCTATACAAATATGGGTCCGTAAGGCCTTCGTTTCCGAAATACATGGTGTTCACCACAGAGCTGACATGTGCTTAGAAGTAAATGGTGGAATTTTTAAAAATTATAAAACCTAGCTTATGTTTTACTGAACATTATTTAAAAATAATAATTTTATTGAAACTTAAAATACATATTGTTTAATTATACATTTGGTTTTATTTTTTTTTTAATTTTGCTATAATAAAATCAGATGGGTCGTAATTTTTTTAAATCCAAATATCTCGATGCTTATATCAACTTTTAGCAAGTAAACCTTTTTGACGTAAAAAGACAAAACAATTATTTGATTTACTTAAAAATGTAATACAGGGCCGTACCAAAAAATTGTAATTGTTCAAAATAGTAAAAAGACGTATTATAGGTGGGTCCCCCTACAAGTAAGAGCCGTAATAAGATTCGAATTCGTCATATCAAAAAACCCCCGGATACCAATATTTACTTTTATATTTACATTATCATAGATTTAATTTAAAAAATAGAAAAATTAAATAAAAATTTTAACACCCTGTATTTCGAAAACGAAGGCCTTGCGGACACATATTTGTATAGACTTATATGTTTATTTTTGGACCCTGACTACGTACCTGAAGTATTGAAATTTCCTCATGAATCACCCTGTATATTAATATTAAGAAGTAAAAAAATGATCATTACGGAAAAAAATGTCGTAATTATGTTAATAGATATGCTATGATTCACTAATTTTTACAAGTTTCATATTTACCTAAAAACCCCGATTACTGTAAAACTAAAAACCTACATTTTTTCCACTCTTTGGAGCTTTTTTAAAAGGCTTTAAAAAAGATACCCGTTAAAAAAAATTAAAAATGTTGATTTTACACTAAGAGGTTAAAAATAAAAAATGCAAATAACGCAATAATTTTTTTTTAATATTCCAATTTGTTCGTATTTTTATTATTTAAAGTCACTTTAAAGAAATTTTTAAAAGTTTTTAACTCTAATTACCTAAATAATTGTTAAAATTAAAATTATATTTTTTATAAGGTAATTTATTTTTTTTATTTTCAAATTTCAATTAGCAATAATACAGGGTGGCCGTCCATATTTTGACCCATTTTGATCGCGAATAACTTTTGAGCAAATAAAGATATCAAGATGCGGTTTTCGCAAATATACTTATATTTCTTTAAAGTTTATTCTCGTATCTTTACCATTTTTATGTGACATTCCATTAGCTCAAAAACAAAATGGCCGATTTTCCGATATAGGACAACTTTGTTATTTTAAATGGAACACCCTGTATATGTTTCAATATTTTTAAAATTTTATCTTTCCCCTTTAAAAAAATGTAACACAAGCTATGGTTATCTTAAAAAATAACGCATTTATTGACCTCCAAAGAATTGACTGTATGTCGAATAGGAATATTATTTTAAAAGGATTTTTTGAAAAGTCGCCTGTGGAAACAAAGTTATCTCCTTTCCATAATAGCAACAAGCCTCATTGTCAGCCATTGTTGGTCATTTTTGACAAGTTATTTTAATTAGGAAGCGTAAAATGTTCTCGTTAAGCGAAAAAGGAAAATGTGTTATTATGTTTGCCGAAACCAAATCAGTAAAAGAAACCCAGCAAAGATTTAGAAAATGTTTAATAAAGCTCCACCCACAAAAAATTCAATTAAAATCTGGTACAGAAAATTCTGGAGTACAGGATCTTTAGCCCGTAAAAGAAATTAGTAAACAATGAGAATTTGCTAAATAAAACGTTACAAATTCTGGAGATAACTCAGGAAGATCCAACATTGTCAACAAGAAAAATCTCAAGTTCAGTCCATATTCCTAAAACTACAGTACAAGAAATCATGAAAAAAGAACTTAAATTAAAGCCATACAAAATTCAAATGTTACAAGAAATAAAAGAAACTGACTTTCCACAAAGGGTGGAATTTTGCCAGAGAATTCAAAATTTAGTAAGGAACAATATACATTTTTTGGATAGACTAATAATGTCAGACGAAGCCACATTTCACCTCAATGGAAAAGTAAATAAGCATAACTGCAGGTTTTGGGCAACAGAAAATCCTCGACAATATAACGAACACGTTAGAGATTCGCCAAAAGTCACAGTCTGGTGTGGTATGTCAAAGCAAAAAATTTATGGGCCATTTTTTTCATGAACCAACTGTAACCTCTTGGACTTACGTTGATATGCTGGAAATATTTTTTTATCCCCAATTGCAAGAAGAAAATCTATTGAATTTCGTCTATTTTCAACAAGATGGGGCTACACCACATTATGCTAACATTACCAAGGATTCACTGACCAACGTTTTGGAAACCGGTGGATTGGAAGAGAGGCCTATCTCCTGGCCACCTCGTTCACCAGATTTGACTGTTCCAGATTTTTTCTGTGGGGATATGTGAAAGAGAGGTGTTATAGTCCACTTCCCCAAAATTTAGAGCAATTTAAAATTAATATCCGAAACATAATAGAAAATATTCCTGAAGAATTTTTAGTCAATAGTTTTAATAAGTTTTTTTCAATTTAAATAAGTGCGTCGAAGTCGGCGGAAGGCATTTTCAACATTTACAGTAGTTTTTAAAAAGTAATGTAACCTTATTGTAACTATTATTTTGTGAATAACCTAAACCTTTGGCGATCCTTTTTTTTGTAACATATGAAGCAAATTTTAATTGTTAAATAATATTGTTGGTCGACATGCAGTCAATTTTTCGAAGGTCAATAAATACGTTGTTTTTTGAGATAACCATAGCTTGTGTTACATGTTTTAAAGGGGAAAGATTAAATTTTGAAAATATAGAAACATATACAGGGTGTTCCATTTAAAATAACATAGTTGTCCTATAATGGAAAATCGGCCATTTTGTTTTTGAGCTAATGGAATGTCACAATAAAATCGTGAAGGTACGAGAATAAACTTTAAACAAATATAAGTGCATCTGCAAAAACCGCATCTTGATACCTTTATTTGTTCCAAAGTTATTCTCGATTAAAATGGGTCAAAATATGGCCGGCCACCCTGTATAATTATTATAATTTCTAAAAGCAAAATCGTTGTTTTTTTTTATTGCTTAAAACGCCCTTAATAATTAATTTTTTGTTGCTACCAAATATTAATATTAAAAAACTTTTCTATTGCTTTTTAATATTCTGACAAAAAAATTAAATTAAATTTAAAGCTTAATCTGTTTATTACTTAAATGAGACCAAAAAAGACTTGAAGTGTTTTTGTCCTATCTCGAATATTTAATGAGTTTTTTAAACATAACAATTGCCAAAAAAGTTAATAAATAATAGGGTTAGTGCTTTAGTTAAAAGCTCAATTTGTTACATGGAATACAAAGAAGACTTGAAGTGTCTTTGTCCTATCTCCTGTGGTTTATGAGTTATATTAATAACAATGACTGAGAGCTACGAGACAACGGCAAACGTAAAAATAGAAAAGTATTTAAAAATGTGTAAACAATAGGTTTTTTTTATAAAACAAATGACATATGATTGTTTTTGTTTCTTTGCAGTATTTAAAAAAATTACCTTGTTAAAATTAATTTGTTTCTAACAAATTGTTTATTTAATAAAAAAAGAAAATTGGTAGCCTAAGTAACAAATGCGTTTTTAAGAAATAATAAAAAAAAACAATTTTCATTTTAAACATCATAATATTTATTGCTTATTGAAATTCCAAAAAAAATTAATTACTTTATAACAATGCTTTTTTTTATTACAATTATAAATAATTAGAATAAAAAATTGTGAAAAATTAATGTTTATGTAACTTTAAATAATAAGAATACGAACAAGTTGGAATATTAAAAATAATAAATTGCTTCATTTGCATTTTTTATTTTTTAACGTCTTAAATTGTTATAAACAAACTGAAAAATCAACATTTTATAATTTTTTAAACGGGAATCTTTTAAGAATAGCTTTAAGAAGTAAAAAAAATTAGGTTTCTAGTTTAGCAATTATCAGGGTTTTTAAAATATTTTAAACTTGTAAAAATTAGTTAAATAACAAAAGCATATCTAATTAAATATTTACGAAAAAAACAATTTATGCATTTTTAGGTATTCAAGTGTCTAAAATGTATGTTATATTTTTTAATTTCTTAATATTGATATTTAATGGGTTAAAATTGTTTTTGTTGTTCAAGTGTCCGTATCGGTCGATGCCCGGTTTTAGAGCTATTTTCACCTCTAAATTAAAATTATGAATATTGGTGGTAACGTTTTAAGAGGTAAAACTTTTTTTAGCAATTTTTCTGCTCTTTAAGTATCTTTTTTTTTAATTTTGGATATCATTATTAGTTGCGGCGACATTTGCAAAAAACCAAACGCCTTTTTTTAACTTAATTGTTTATAACTTTTGCAATTTTTGCCGGCCCCACTTCAAATTTTTCAAAAAGTTTTTAGATGTCAGATCGAATTAAATGAGCCCTGGATCATATTTTTCGGACTCCACTGAGAGAAATTTACCAAAATGGCTCTTGTTGACTAGATTATTTGTTTTATAATTTATAGTTTATAGCGGAGCGATTCCGTAAGTCTATAGTGTCGTTTTTTTTTTGGCGTAGAACCAGATCAAACCTGTTAATCGTCGTATTTTACGACATTTTTTTGTTGTCTCGAACTTTTTAAATTAATAAAAAGTGATTTTTTTTAACTTATAAAAAATTATTTTTTGTTTTCACCGCCATAACTTTAAAACTATCAAAGATACCGAAAATTTTTTTGTGTCAAATTAAAGCCCACACTGTAGCGCATTTAACCTTATAAACTGTTTGGGCACATACATTTGTAGTGGTGGTTGTCGAAATTTAGAGCATTATTGGTAAGAAAAATGTGTATGATGGATACAAATCTGTGATACAAAGACCTAGAATACAAGGATTGTTATCATTACTATCAAGTGCTGTTTAAAGTTATATTGTTTATGACTGGTAAAAAGCCCATATTTATTTTAAATATATATCCAAAATTTGCTCTTTTTCTATACTGTTTTTATCAAATATGTAAAAAAGTTTTATAATGTTATGTCTTTCTTTCCTAGCCTAAAAAATCGCCGGAATCTAGGCCAACTAGGAAGATATTTAATTTTTGGAAAAAAAATTGGTTTTAGGCTTTTAAGATATAACATGTTATGCATTATTAAAATCAGAATAAGGACCACGCGTCCGATATAAAATTTTAAAGCTGTATTAAATAACACAAAAAGTTGCAATATAAATGTGCAACCTATTTAAAAATCCGTTATAAAATGATGTCAGAGAAAAATAACAATGATTTTCCAAAATTTCGGTTTTTTCGGATATCTCCAGAAATTTTAAAACCTCCTAAACGGTATATTATTTATCATATAAATACGCAACCTAGCCCCAATTCGTACTTCTATATTTTCCGAGATTTCAATGGTGAGAGTCGAATTTGAACTACTGTATTGTCACATCTCAGTTTTCACATAATCCTCAATACATAAAAATACTTTCTTTCACTTCAAATACTTCTTCATTTAGGCATCTTAAAATCTCTTAAACAAGGCGTAACAATTAAATGGTAATATTCTATTTATGTTTAAAACTTCCTGGAGTTTTTTTTATTTAAAAATATTATAATAATAGAAGAAAAACAGTTTTTAAGAAAACACCTAAAGATTTTGAAAAAATTATATTTTTATTATTTATTTTTTTCAATTATTATTTTTTCCATAATAAAATCCCAAAAGGTCAACCTTTCTAACTAAATCACGTTGAAACCGATATCCGTACCATACTCGAATAAGCTAGTGCGGTCAACCAACACAAATGACGAAGGAAACCCCAAGGAATAAAAAACGTTTGAAAACGGATTTTTGCCCTCGAGAATGTAAACCTTGCTAGATTTAAACTAAATCCCTTTATAAATATCTTGTTTATTTAAACACACTTTTTAATGATAAATATGGGATGAATAAACCGTCACGTAAATAAATTATTTTATTTATTATTTTTATGTTTTTTTATAAACAAAATAATACGGAGCCTCTGCGCAAAATACTAGAGCAATCTATGTATATTTAAATGATATATTTCCGCATAGGTAGGTAGGTATTGCGCAATTTATAAGATGGCCAACGAGGCCTTACAGTTTTGAATACTTTTGATGGGAAACTCTCAAAAACAATTTTGTTTTATATTGCTTATTAAGTTAGTTGGGGACTTAACATTTTGTTGTAAGTTTAGGGTATGTAGGTTATAACGAAAGATAAATATTAACGGTTCACGCAAAAGTTCCTTTTTTAATTTTTATGAAAACCATTCTATTGGCTCGATTTAAAAAGGGGCCCCAGAGCGACCATTTCCATTGGAAGCAAGCCAAACCGGCGAAAATCTATGCTATCCCAGTAAGTTTTAAGAAAATTTGGGGGGGGGGAAATTTTATAATCAAAACATACGTATTTTCTCAGGCAGTTAAACAGCCCTGAAATCGTTTAAATCACGATGGAGTACCTAAGCGACCTAACGGTCCACATCATACAGGCTTTGCGGGGAGGAGGAGGAACAGCCTCACACGTATTATACGACTACACTGACGACGACACATACGACAACTACGACTACGTAATACACCGACGCACAAAAGACATTTACTCTTCAGAAATTTAAGAGGGAATGTCTTTTTATTTTTGTCTTTGAAATCATAGACCGGCGTAACAAGAAAAAAACCAAAAGGCTGGGGGCAAATATCACCAACTAACCAACCGCTCATATTTTTGTTATTTTATACCTTAAGCAAAAATATTAGTATATTACTAAGAATTTAGTATATAGCAATAATATTTTTTAAGGGGTTTAAAATTTACCCTTTTTTCCCTTTTACCTAATATTGTTAAAAACCAAAAACCCGCCAATTGGAATTTTGCACTTTTAACAGTTTTTACCCTTTATGTTTAAAATTTAGGGGGGGGCCCCAATTTTTAACTAGGCGCCAAAAAATAGCACAATATTTTAAAGTCTGTTAAATTTAAATTGAAAAACTTCCTAATGTGTTATTTTTTGTTAATTAAAAAAAGTCCCTTTTTTAAAAATTTTCCTTAAGATTTCATGTAACCAAAAAAAATTTTTTTGCATTTTAACCCCAAAATAAATTTTTAAATCAACACTACATGAAAACCTTACTTTTTTTATTAAAATTTTTTTAATGTTTGTAAAAAAAAAATATATTTTTATACGAAGGAATTTTAAAAAACTAAAAACTACCCCAAGCCCTTTTTGGAATATGGGCAAACCTATTTTGTAATTTATAATATAATATATAAGTGGAACTTTTTTGGATATAAATCAAAAGTCCTACAAAAATTTTTTTTCCGCCAAACAAATCCCTTTTTTGAAAGTCCTAAAAATTAACCCTTCCCCCAATTTAAAAATTTTGGTCATATCACGTAACAAAATCAAAAAGTACCAACAACATTTTTTAAGCAGGTGTAAGAAAAACCTGTGCGATATTTATTTTTCAAAAACATAATTTTTTACGACGTTGCCAAGTCTACATTTTTTTTAGTCTAGGGAAATTGTGCAAAATTTTTGGAACATTGAGGGGGGGTGTCACGGTTAGTTTTTTTTTTTCACGTTTGTTTTTAATAATCTAGTTTGTTTCCTTTTTAAAGCAGGTGGTTTTTTTTTTGAGTTTTTTTTTAAAAAGGCCCCAAAAATTTTTGTAATTGCTGGGTTACTTCTTTTTTCTATCGTATTTGGACCTTTTCCTTATGCTTTACGTTGTTTTTTCCCTCGTAGTATTTTTAAAAAAATAACTTTTTTTTGGGAGCGTGGGTAGGCAACTAAAAAAGCGTAACATTGTTAATTGGGGGGGGGGAAAAATTTCCCAGAATTAGCAGCGATGCGCGTGCGCCCACTGGTGTTTTTTTAGAAGGGCAAGGGATCGGCCATTTTTTACCATTGGCATTTTCCCCCGTCATTCTTCGTTTAAAAAGGAAAATTTGCAGCTACTGGTATTCAAGCCATCTTTATAGGATTTGGTAAATTTCCCCCAAAAACTTTCCCGATTTAAGTTCCCCTTTTGGGTTTTTTGTGAATTTTGTTGGTTTGCGTTGCCTTTTTTTTTTTGGGAAAAAAAAACGGGGATTCGGGACTTGCAGTTCGACCCCGCAGGGATCACGTGTTAGTTTAAAATACCCCAACATCTTGGGGTTCTTCGGAGGGGGCCCTTTTTCCTCACATGGGCCATTAATTTTTTTAACAGTTTTCGCTTTGGTTCAGGGGGCCATCAATTTGGTGGGAAATTTTCGGGGCGGGTCAGAGATAGGGGACCATTTAACTGGGCAAGGGGTGTTTAGTTTTTGGGCACCATCGCTCTTCACGGTGTAGTGGCTGGCACACACGCTATCATTGGGGAAACGAAAAAAACAGGCAACATTATAATTAACACACTAACAATTCTTTTTTTAATTTTTTAAATTTTGAATTTAGGACTTATCGTTTTTTCCATATTGTTTTTAAATCTTTTTGGCCTTTCCTTTATTTTAATTGTAATTTTTTTTTTTTTGGTAAATCTGGTCATTAAATTATTGTTAATTAGATAATTAAATGGGGGTTCTTATATATTTTTTTTTTTTATATATTTTTTTGAAAATTTATTTTAAAAAAAATTTTTTTTTTTCATCTTGTAAAAGAAAATTTAACAGTTATTCAGCGCATTCACAATTTTTTTTGATTATATTTTTTTTTTAAAATTTTAAAAAATTAAAATTTTTTAAATTTTGTAATCTTAAACCCCAAAAGGCATTCACCATTTTATTTTAAAAAATTTTTTTTTAAACTTTTAATTTTAAAAAATTACAAATTTATAATAAATTATATTAACTAGTTGTTTTAAATATAGTGTTTTTTTTGGGCCGCCTAGTGTCCCCTTTTTTTTAATTTTTAATATCTTTTTTGGAAACTTTTTTTGAGTGGTAGAAAATTTTTAACGAGATTTCCCAATTAAATCTTGGGGTTCTCGGGGGCCGGCACCAAAAGCAGTGGCCCCCTTTTCCCCCCCCCACTCTCCGGCAAATGAGTTAGGGCTTTTTTTTACCTCTTTTTCTACTCACCTTCAGCTTTTTCTTTCCCCTTTCATTTATTTGATAAAATTTTAAAAAAAATAATATAATAATAATAATAATAATTTTTTTTTTTAAAACTGCCAAGGGAAAAAAAAAGTTGGAAAAGTGTTTTTGCCAAAACACTTGGGCTAAAGCAACCTGACAGGGGTGTTTTGGGGATGTTTTTTTCCCCTTTAAATAGAGGAGATGCCCATTGAATCCCATGTAATTCCAGATTTCACCGTACCCCATAGTCACCGGAGTGACAGCTACTTATTGAAGGGCCCCTGTATACAAAAATTGTTTCCGATGCTCTTGATTCCTGATGTTTCTAGAAAATACCAGATGGTCGAAACGGGTATAGAAGCAGCCAACCGCTTGCCAGTACAAGTTTTAAAGAGCAAGTCGTTATCGAATGTAGCAGCAGCAAACAGCCACATGATATATCTCATGCTACATTTACACGCTTGCCATGGCCTGGCAAGCGCCGACAAGCTCCAAGCCTATACAAACGCTTGGGTGCCCTTTACACGCTTGCAAGTGCGTTAGTGAGTTCCATACGCTTGCCGCAAACTTCTTTGATTTGGGTTCGAAAACCGACACCTGCCCGGATCGGCGGCAAGCTCTTGCAAGCTTACGCAAGCCAAGCCAAACACCCCGTTCACACGCTTGCGTTATGTGGAGTCTTGTTGCGACTTGCCAAGCATGTAAACGTAGCATTAGGAAGAGCTCAATGATCTAGTTCGTGATTTAGATCTTTCCAAACAAAGAGCAGGCTTTGGCTGTAGCGGTAATAATAAAGGTGATTGCTGAATGTTATACAGGGTGTTACAGAATGTTGTGAGGAAAATTTAGGGGTAGATTATATATCCAAAAATATGAAAAAAAGTTCATATAAACATGGGTCCGGAAATGCTTCGTTTTTGGGATACAGGGTGATTAAAGTTTTTTGTCTGTTATAGTTTATTTCACATTTCTCGAAAACTCGTGGAGATATTGAGATGAGTTTGTGTACACGCAAATGTATAAATATAGGTCACATTTACATGTACAAAATTGTTTTTTAAGGCACTTAGATGAGTGGCGTTCGTGCTGGTAAGTACTTATTTTTAGCGAAAAAAACTGTACGCCACTAGTTTTTTCAAAAATTAGTATTGCTCTCTTAAAGCCAGTTTAATTATGCTTAAAAAGTATCTTTTGGACTTTTTCTACTTCTTAACTAAAAGTACACTTAGCTGTTTCATGTTTTATTTATAATTTTAATATTTTATTTGTACTAATTGTTCAGGAATAATTTATTTGATTTTAACTTTAGATTAGATGCTATAAATGGCTTCCCTCTGCGTTAATGCATGCTGTAAATCGCATTCGAATATTTCTTCTGCCCCTTCGAAATATTTAAGGTCTCCGGCGGAAACACCTTATACGGATACGGATTAATAAATTAATTTTTATTTCGAAAATGGTAAGTCAGGGACGACAAACTCCAAGAGGTACTTTTTAAGCAGAATTAAACCGGTTCTAAGAAATTAATACTAATTTTTGGAAAAACCAGTGGCGTACAGTTTTCTTCGCTAAAAATATGAACTTACCGGCATGAACGCCACTAATGTAAGTCCCTTAGAAAATAATTTTGTACATGTAAATGTAACCTATAATAATACATTTGCGTGTAGCAAAACTTATCTCAATATCTCCACGGGTTTTCGAGAAATGTGAAATAAACTTTAAAAGGCGAAAAGCTTTAAACACTCCGTATGATAAAAACAAAGCATTTCCGGACCCATGTTTATATGAACTTTTTTTCATATTTTTACATGTAGGATCTTCCCTAAATTTTCCTCACAAAATTCTGTAACAGCCTGTATTAGGAAAAAAGCGAAATATTTAAGGTCAAATTTACACTTTTTGATAATATAATTTGTCAATAAACTATATCAAGTATCACGTGAGTGACAAGTGATACGGGGTGTCCCAAAAACTGTAAATATTTTCGAAATTTGACTTGAACAATTCTGATTTCTCTTGATTTGTTAAACATTTTCTATTTGTGCTGTAACGTCGTCGTATTTTTACGTTTTATAGACTCCGCAGTGAGAAAGGCGATTCGGGTTCTAAGTGAAATATAGAGAATTGCTTTTGTTAAATTCCAGTAAATTTTTGCGCTAAATTCAAGGGCAATTTTTGTAACTTACTTTGTAAATTTATGCCCGAGGAATAAGAATGTGAACGTCTGGTATTGTTACTAAATAGTAAGTTTAAGTTTTAGATTTCTAAGACTTTGACAAATTGATTCTTAGGCTATCAGTGCCTATTTAAAAGGTTATTTCGATCTTTTACCTTTCTTTAAATTTTATTTGGGTAAACTTAAGATCCCTAAATTTGTCAGGGTAGAATTATTCTCTTTAGTAGTTGTAAATATTTGTAGATATTGACTTGATTTGCTGCACACTATATTTTGTGTAATGGTTAATTGTATATTGTTTTTAAATAAAAACCTGTGTACAGTTACTTTATGTTTTGTGTCACAAATAGCAATAGTCTTTTTACAAAGAGTTTAAACCTTAATTTGCACCTATGCTTTAAGTTCATCTTTAGTCAACAGCAGTGTCTGTCGGCAACTACTTATAGCGCGAAAGCGAAACGATTAATGTTTCCCCGCCACTTGGTTTTATTATCTAAATAAAAAACAATATTTTTTTTTTTTTTTGTATGGTTCTTTCTATTTTTTTCATATATTTATTTTACGATATCTATATTGGTAAAACCGTAATCTGTTTAACAAAGACTCTTATTTCATACATTATCATTATTATTATTATTATTATTATTTAATATAAGGATAATTAAACCTAATCACAAGAACGGAGTGTGCTGTTTATTTACACCAATAACTAAGCAAAAAAAATTGCGATTGAGGTCTTTATTTTTATAGGTATATACCCTTTTCCTAAATTATTTTTCTCTGATATTTTTTATATGCACTGTAAAGCTGAACAAAAATTAAATAAACAAAATTAAATTGTTACCCTTTTTTAGCTTTCTTTGTGTTCCTAACTTATTTTTAATATTCGGTTTTATTATCTAAGTAAAAAATGGAGCTGAGGCCTAAGAACTTACGTACCATGACACAGTGGCATGATACGAGATAAACTGTTTCAAAAATAACTACAGAATGCAGAGGTACCGAATCTAATTTTTTTGTTTTTTAATGAAAAGCTCATAAAATTTGGAAAAGATTGACAAAGCCCTTTTTTAAAAAATATTTTTATTATTTTTTTTTCTGCCCAATTTGATAAAGTGGCAACTGAAGTTTTGAGTCTTTGGGTAAAACATATTTTCACTGGTAATTTTGGCCTAAATAATGTTCCTCGGGGGTTTTTGAGGTCACCAAACACAAATATGAGGTCGAAATTTAAAAAACCTTAAATCCAAGATGGCGGATCCAAAATAGCGGGTATCAAAATAAAAAAAATATTTTACTCAGAGGTTTTTGTGTTCACTAATCACGCACCTGAGGTCGAAATTTAAAAATTTTTAATTCCAAGATGGCTAATCCAAGGTGGCTGTTCCAAAATGGCGCGTATTAAAATTGAAAAACACTGAAAATACGGAGAATATGGTATAAATGTTTTCCTATTAATAATATTTATAATAAAAATAAATAATAAAAGATATATATTAAAGGGTAGTTGGTTAAAACATATTAAAAAATTATACAGAATGTTATAAAAAAATATAATAATTAAAAAAAAATAAATATAATACATATCATAGACGATATAATGGAATTAAAAAAAATATCGGTAGAAACCTCACAATTACTGTACTGTGTGAAAAAAATTATTATATTAAAAAAAAATCAAACTTTAAAAAGCCTTATTACTACTTTATTATTATATCTAAAAATCTGCAATAAATCATAGGATATGTATATTTTTGTAGCAAATAATAAAATACCCACGAACGTTATACAAAGTGTATCAAAAAAAAATTAAATTATTATTTTTTAGTTTTTTTATTTTGTATATTATTTTACATATTGTTATTAATTGTTTCATAAAATGTATCTACTTGAATATTAAAAAAATCTTTAATAGAAAAAGTATTACGACTATTTTAAATTTTAACTATAATTTTAAAAATTTCTATACATCCCGTATAATTTCAATGTATATTATTTAATTCTACATAAGAATATAATTCTTCCTGCAAAATTTTATTTTTTTAAATTTATAAATAAAATTATTAAAAAATTTGGCATTTTTAAGTTAAAAAAATTAATATTAATTTTTTGATGCATCCCGTATATTTGAAATATATATTTTATTAAAGTACATAACCGTATATACCCTTGACCATGTTTTTTATATACGTATATAAAGTTGCTAAAATGATTTGAATTTTTTTTAAAAATGTTAGGTACAACTTTTTGGGAACACTCTGTATAATATTTATTGGTATTTTTAAAATTCTCTAAAAATGTTATACTTCTCTATATTTTTTAAATTTCTTTATTTAATAATAAGGTAGTTATTAGGATTTTTATTTTTTTTTTTTTTTCAATATATTTCCTTTCTGGCACACCCGGTACAGCAATAGTATTTTTTTTAGAAACTATAACTAAACGAAAACCCCTAAGTAAAATGTTTTCAAATTTGCATTTATTCGTCGGGAAAATTTTAAATTTTTCAAATTTTCCAACGGAATAAAAAGCGGGGGGGGTGGGATTTTGGATCCGCCATCTTAGATTCGATTTTTTTTTAAATTTCGACCTCATATTCGTAATTGGTGACCCCGAAAGCTTCCGAGTAACAATATTCAGGCCAAAATATTAAGTAAAAATAGGTCTTACCCAAAGACTCAAAATTTCAGTTGCCACTTTTTCAAATTGGGGCAGAATTTAAAAAAATTAAAATATTTCATAAGCTTTACAAAATGATAAAAGTACGTGTTGCTCTGATAGGAGCTGTTAAGGGAGGAATATTACCGACCAACTCTTCGAAGCAGAAGCCGAAAAAATACCTATAAAAGAGGGATAGATCTCCTACAGCTCGTCGGTGGGCAAGAGAAGGAAATTTGGTGGAAGTGTTGGATCATTAATAAGACGAACAGCTTTTCTTTAAATGGATTTAAAAATGCTAAGTGTTGTGTAATTTTTTTTTAAAAAATGAAATTTAATATAATAATTTTAAAAAATTTATAAATAAAATAATAATATTTATTTAAATAATTTTTATATAATATAATAATATATTTATTATTTTTTTAAAAAATTTTTTTTTTTTAATAAAATAATAAATTTTTAAAAAGGTTTCCGAATGGGAAAAAAAAAAAAATTTTTAAAAATTACACCGTGAAAAATTATATTGGGTTTTTATTAAATTTATTTCCCAAATTTAAAAATTTTTCATTAAAGGGGCAAAAAAAATTTTTTTTACTTTTTTTTTAAAAAAACATAAACTATATACCCGAAAAAAAACGAAAAAATAAGGAAATTATAGTGTGGAAGTGTTATTGAAAATTTTAAATTTTTATTACAATTTACAAAAGTTTTTGAGCAAAGGTTTTTTAAAAAATTTTTAAAAAATAAAACGATCCTACAAACTAAAAAAAACCCCATAAATTTTTTTTCTTTTAGGTGTTTTTAAATTAAAAAGGAAAATAACAATGAAAATTTTATAAGAAACATTGTTCTTTATGGTCTCACCGAACGATTTTTTTTCTGAGGTCACGTAAAATCACCAATTTATGGTTTCCAGGAGAATTGTAATAATCTACAAGAATTGCAATTACAAATTGAGAATTCATTTACGATTATTAACCTTAACATTCTAGCAAATGTCAGAAGGCGTTTTTATGGCAATCTTGGTTATTGTTTGGCTCATCAAGGTGGTTTATTTGAGCATCTTCGATAACTTGAAAGATTTTTTATTTTTTTATTCTATGAATGCACATTAATTTTTTTTTAAATATCTTCTACGTTCCATTATTTATTTGAGAAAATTCTTTTATTTTATTAGGAAAAACTGTTTGGTTCTTAAAACCGTAGCAAACGTTGCGTTGAGAAAAATTCTTTTATTTTATTAGGAAAAAATGTTTGGTTCTTAAACCTAGCAACGTTGCGGTCTCGAAAGCAATAATTTTTTAAATTTTTGGGTAAAAATCCGATCGAAGCGTTTAGTGCTAGCTTCTGTTACTTGCCTATAAACACTGCATATTCTAAGAAAATAAAAACGTTTTTACACAACTAAACTGGGCAATAAATCTTCCAAATTTTTCCCCCACTCCCCACCAGTCCCAACCAAAAAAGAGCCCCGTGAGGAAACAGGAAATTAAAAACAAGACACAAAATTATTTTGGATTTTTGAATTGGGTCCAAAATCATCCCGGGCCTCCTATGTTGCGTCGGTGCGCTTTCTGTATATATATATATATATATATATATATATATATATATATATATATATATATATATATATATATATATATATATATATATATATATATATATATATATATATATATATATATATATAATAAATATTTATGTTATTAAATTTAATAATAATAATAATAATATATATTAATATTTTATTATATTTAGCTTTCTGAAAAAATATATATATATATATATATATATATATATATATATATTTATATATATATATATATATATATATATATAAAAATATATATATGTTAGTTCTTAGAGTTTCTACGGAAAATAAGAGTTGTTTTCATTCCGGGAGTATATCCGTTTGTCATTAGTTTTCCTTGCAGGGAAGTTTGCAGACAGTTTCGCCAAAATCGCATTGGCATTTTCAATGCTGTCTAACTGGTGTCAGAAGATTGACTGAGGTTATCTTCTGCAGTGGTCCCTATTTATACGTTCTTGAGCGAAGGTTGTAAGCATGGTTGGTCTCATATTGAATGGGTGCATCCAAGCGTAATGGGCATCACTGGTTGTTGGTGGTGTTTCAGGATTTGTTTTATATATATATATATATATATATATATATATATATATATATATATATATATATATATTTATTTGAAGACATCAATATTGATATAACAATTAAAACAATCTATTTAATTTTATTTTATTTTAGATAAAGATAATTGGACCTTATTTATCCCAATCACAAGAACAGGGTGTTTCGTATTCTACAGCAATAAACTGATTAAATAATAATAATCTAAGATTATTGCCAAATATTCATTTTTTAAAGTTATTAATTGTATTGTATTGTATTTGCATAAGTTTTATAGCATTATATTAAATTATTTTTTAAATGGACAGAAATCTAAACAAAAATTAATTGAACAAAACCAAATTGTTACCCTTCAACTCAATTTATTCGATTGATTTTGGTAGGTCGCAATGCAAAGTGAAATTACCATTGTAAAACCGAATGAAATTTCTGATTTCCTTATTTTTATTCCTTGGGTCTGATTGGTTTGCTCAAAAAAGGTATCAGAAATGTCATTACATGGCCAGCTGGATTAACAATAGAGTCGTCCGGGACAATGGAGGTTAACGTTAGGGTTTTATATTAAGACCGAGGTTCACAATCGCCTTTATGATGAAACTTACTGCTTTCAATTATTATTCTTTTTCGGTTTGAATGCTTCCTTTTACGCTGTACCATAGTCTAAAAAAACCAAGAAGTAAAGAAAAAGCAATCTGTAAAATCGTATTAGACTATTTTGAATTTTAAAAAATATTTCTGGAAATATATTTAAAATTGGACTTTACTTAAAGTACTGCTTAGTTTTGCTTCTGTATTATTAGTTTCATTTAAAAACAACTTATTAATGATAACTTTAATAGATTGGTTTAAAGTTGTCGATAAATAGATTTTAATCAATAAAAATGACACTTCGCTCAGGTAGACAAAAATTTTATTTTTATGTTTTAAGATGTATGTTAGAAATATGTTTCAAGAGGTTTTGTTTTTCATAAAATAAATATAAAGAAACTTTAGAAAGAAAATTTAAACTATTAAATATAAAAATTGAAATATATTCAACAACAGAGCACTTTCCCGTTTTTTTAGTCCTATAGCGATTACTATACAAGTCATTGTCATTTGTCAAAAAAGACAGATGTCAAAATAGGTCTTGTGTAACTTTATTATCATACCAAATTTAGTAAGGTTCTTAAACATGTTTATTTGACCCTTATAAAATAGTTATTTTCCTAATAAGTGCCCAAAGTGATACTTTTCCGCACGCCAAAGCAGTTAGACAAAGACGCGAGCGGTTCGGTATAAGTGCGGAAAAGTCACTTTGCCAGTATTAGGAACAATACTTTTTCTACTTGCAAATACTTTTCTAGAGCTTTTATTAAAGAATATGATTATTAGAAATATACGAATATTTCGGTAAAAATTAAAATCAAAGTAAATAATGAAATTTTTATTTTAACTGATTATACAAAAAAACTATTATTAATTATTATTAACAATATTAATGTTAAAAGTACAATTAGTTGCATGTTGAAGGTTTATGACTGATTTCAAATGATTTCTTAGGAACGTCGATGATGGTTCGCTGCTCGATTTAGCGAATTTGTTTTTACTGATTGAACAGCGTCTGTGGAACAGGACATTTCATCTGGCTTCTTAAGAGTTTTTGGCTTGTTGCAGTTTAATTTTTTACTTAACCCCTTTTTGTAGCCTGTTGATTCTTTAATGTATCCCTCGGCTACCGTTGTCGATTTCCAACCGCCTAACCGCTATATATCTATGAGTCCTTTTCCGGAATTTGCAAGTAACGTTGCAGAAGATCGCCGGAAGCTGTGGCCGGTATAAAGCTCTGGATTCGGCAACTTTAAAAATGCTGCCATCTCAGAAGGTATCTTCCCAAATGTATTGATCCCAACGCATTGTTGTGTGCAAATTCCCCTTTGAAATATACGAAAAATCGTTGATGTGTTGTCGGTGGCCGTAATGCTGTATACTTCCGATATAAGAACAAATACTTTCCGTCGTTGATCTCTTCAGACAGGACGAAAGTACGTGAGGTATGGTTTTTGCGTCTGGAATCTTCACAACAATTAGGTTGCCTTTGTCCTCGATGTCGGATGTTTTCATTTTTGCGAGTTCTTCTCGTCTGCAGGCGCCAGCAAGTCCGAAAATGGTCGCAATTTTTATCAAAAGATATATTTCATCAGGTGCTTCATTAATACATGTAGATATTTCTTCTTTTGAAAAAATCCTTGACTTTTTTGGCCGAAAGCCTACATTTTGTTTCTTAATAAATGCTGCTAACTTATAAAACTTGCCGATATCTACATTTTTCTTGATATTTAAAACACTTTTCATCATGGAGTATTTCGACCATAAAGTATTTGGACTAAATTCCTTGCTTAATTTAAGAAAATAGGCTAAAAGTACCTCCTCTTTTAAAGTTCTAAAGCCATTTTCTTCACACCATGTTTCAAATGAATTATACTGTTTCTCGTACTTTTCTTATGATTTTGCCGGCAGGAGCTCTAAGTTGGCCAAACTTGCGGCTTTTAAACATCGTCTGGCAATTCTTTCTCCATTATTAGAAACTGATTTTAACTTTTTACCGAATTTTCTAATGCTTCCGTGACATTAGAAAATGTTTGTACTTGGTTGCTGCAGCAACAAGAAAAATTCTTTGATTTTTTATTGTTTAGCATGGTGTCTATGAAATACATGGTGCATGGAAAAATATTAAAATGATAATAAAGAAAATTGATATGGGATATTTACTAAGCTCCAAATGTATCTAAAATTCAATAAAGCACAATAAAAGAATATGTAAAACCCTTTTTTTTTAATTATTTAATCCAGAAGTTATTTATACATTAAAAAATCGACCATAAATACGGCAAATATGCAGAACGAAAATGCGTGCGCAAAGTAAGTACTTTGTTCGTTTTTTTAACATGCTTCTTTGTCATATTTGACCTCTCGAAAAAATCTATTGACGTACGCCTAGGATTCACAGAATTTGATGGAATTTGTATATTTTTTCAAACAGTTTTTGTGCCAAACTTGGTTTAATAAACCTAAAATGTTAATAAAACCAACACAATTTCTTTTACCTTATACTAAGGTTTTTTTTTCCTTATGACAGCACACAAAGGCTTTGTACGGAGCTTAAGTACTATTGGTACCGTGAGTGCTGGGCTTTTAGATGTTTAACCCATTTTATTTTCTCCGTTTGTCTAAGCTGTCCATGCACCGAGACATGGAGATATTGCATTTCACGGTCCATTTTAGACAACGCGGTAGTTATTGACGTTATACAAATAACTACTACATCTGAACATCCCACTTTAAAGTATCTTCGGTTGTGGGAATCGAACCCGGGTTACCCGCCTGCTGGGTAGGGTCATTGACAACTATGCCACCAAGAAAGAGAATATTTTAAAAGTATTCGTAAACCTGGCTCCTAATAAAATTAAAAAAAACACTTATTAACAGAATTAAGAATTAAGAAAATTTAAGTACCACAAATTTTATTTAGAATTTAATAGATTATCACAAGACGTCCTCGTAGAGTCTTTGGGTGTTTCTAAATATTTCTAATAATTTCTGTATTCGTTGCCTAAGAACATCAACATAGCGGTATTGGCTAGAAATAAACTAGTTGTTTGGGTGACCCAATAAATAACAGTTCGAGGAAGTTTAAGACATGAGTGGTAACCATTTCTTCTCTTGCCCACCGTCGAGCTGTAGGGGATCTGTCTCTCTTCTATAGGTATTTTTACGGCTTCTGCTCAGAGGAGATGGCAGTATAATTCCCCCTCTGGCAACTTCCAACAGAGCAACGCGTAGTGCAACTTTTATGCATCCTTTTACAGTTTAACTAGAGATGCCCGAACTTCCCGCTTTCTTCGTTCCTTTATCCCTAGAGTGTCCAGACTTTGGAACCTGCTACTCGCAGAAATTTTTCCTTCTCCTCTCAGTCTCCAAATATTTAGGTCCCGTGTGAACAAACTTCCTCTCACCACTCTTAAGACACCCACGTTACGTTAGTACTTAGCCATCAGCCTTCGTAGACTGTCCAAAGATAAAAAAACATGATTTGGCTTCCCCCCTTCCCCACGACCTAACCAACGGTTTTCATATGCATTATTTAAATGCTACAAAAACGTAAAGTAAAAATGAAACATGGATTTTTTTATTTTATTTTTTTAACATTAAATCTTTATCTTTCAAGGTTCCTGCAAAAATTATAATAAATGATATTTTAAATACATTTATGTTATTATAAAATAGATACAAAAATGTTAGTTTTTTTCTGGACTAAGGCCAATTGTGGCATTGAAGGAAATGAGTTAGCGGATAAAAGCAAAAAAGGAAAATTGTTAAACGTTTTTACAAAAAGTTTTCTGTTGCCATTTACTAATATTTTTTCTATTTTAAAACACCAAATATTTAATAACTGGCAGGATGCTTTTAAAAGATCAAATAAGGTACTTTACTATAAGAGTTTATTTCCAAATAACCGGTTAAAACCTTGGTTTTACCCTGAAAGTAATCAAAATTTTGTAAGAATAATAACTCGCTTAGGAAGCCACCATGGACTTTATCCCGTTCACATGAAAAAATAGGGCTTATAAATAAAGAACACTGTATATGCGAGTAATTTGGTAATGTAGGTCATTATATACTGGGTTGCGATCTTCACGGTAACCAAGGTAACATCTTATCTAGATGTAGAATTAAAAAATCCATTTAATATTAGTACAATATTATTGTCAGAAAACATTAGTATTTATAAGGCGTTGTATCAATTTATGTTAAAGGCAAAAGTAAAAGTTTAAAAAATAGTAAAAACGAAAACAATATTAATAAAGCAATACAAAAAAAAATATAAAAACTAAAAGGAAAACAAAAAAGAACAAAACGTGGCATAATAAAACAAAACAAAGACACAACCAAAGAGCAAAAACAAAAATATTTAGATTGAATATATATTAGATTAGCGTTCTTGTATAAGTTATGATTGATTTTAAGTATCTATTAGATGTAATGTAATGTACATATACACGTCTGGCAAACCAGTTTCTTGAGTGCTGAGATTTTCAGTGCGATAAAAGGAGATGTCAATTTAATAGGCAAAGGCTTGAGCAAAATAAAGACAGACAGAAAAAGCTTTCACCCTCTTTAGGCCCAACAAGTAGAGGGGAATACTGTGGGTAGGGCATTCGCGCGACGATCGACAGCAGTGTTGCCGATCTATGGGAAATTTCCCCAAACGTGGAGAATTTTATAAATATGCGGGGACAAATTGGGAAATAAAATTTATGTAAAAGAGTGGGGAATTGTTCCATTAACATTTTTTTAATGAAATAAAGTTTAAACTAGTATATTTTATAAATTATTTTATTTGTTTTAAAGTACTTTAATTATATTTAAATAAAATGAATAATGTGTATTTACACCTTTATTTTATTTCTCTAAAGAGCATTATTATTTTTCGTTAAATTTACTTTTAAAATAAAGTTTTATTTAAAATATCGCGCTACTATAAAATATGGGGAATGAGTAGGAATTTTTTAAATTACTAATGGGAATGTGGTAAATTTTAATTCTACATGTGGGGATGTGAGCTGAACCCCGGACGTGAGTGATTTTTTGGAGATTTTTTAGGGTATTTCTGTTTTTATGTTGTTATTACTGTGGTATTTTATACAACAGTAATTAAAAGGTTGTTGCTTTTTTATCTGACTTAAAACTAAAAATAAAATAAAAACTGCTATTAAAAAAAATAACTTATGCACATTTCTAAAAATTCATGTAAGTAATAGTAATCCTAAAAATAAAAAAAATACTCTAAAAATAAACTCTAAAGCATTCTCATTTTAATAAATGCCTAAAGACATCCGTCCTAACATTCGACAATACAATACCTCCGGACTAAGGGAGTTAGTAATGTCGGATATTTTTTCCCTTAACTAAATTTACAAACCTCTCATGTGAATACCTGTAAACTGGTTAAGTTAATTGGCCCTACAAAAAAAGTCAAGAGGAGTCAAATCTCATGACCTTGCAGGCCATGGTATGGTACCTCTGCCACAAATAAGCCGTTGAGAAAACGTCCTAGTCTACTCCTAGTTTTATAAAATACATGAGATTTTAATCATTTCTAAAATTGTTAATAATTATTTTACGGAATTGCAACACTGTCGAAAATAGCTGGACACTTGTACTGAATGACCGCACAGTGGGGCGATCCTACAGTAATGTTGGACATTGGCAAATTAATTTTAAGCCATATTATTGCATTGGCTTTACATAAAGAGTGGTTATAATTACTATGTCAAAAAAGCCCTTGGCATATTAAATCGCTCGTAAACTCTTATTTCATTTTATAAATAATTGTTGCTTCCAATACACAATAAGGAGTTATAATAATAAAAGGAAAGTAAATTCCCCAATTTTTAACATGACAAAAATAATTTTATTTAATTCCATTCGCAAATCGCCGGTATTTACCGAAAAAAAACCGATGTCTTTAGGATATATTGTCTTATTTACAACGTCGTCAGATCTTGCCTAATTTTGCTTTTTCATATATTTTTTTTTATTTTTAGGGGTAATATCTACGCGCCTTTGTTGACATTTTAATGCCATTAGTCGTTGCTTCTGTCTGTTATTTGATTATCCTCATTAAAAGCAAACTACTGTTAAACCAGGATAGGAAAATAGAATAAAACAATTTAAAAAATGCCAAATTTGCTTTAAAACAACCAAATGGTTGTTGCCAAGTTGTAAATACCTTTAATTTATCATTTAAGTTTTAAGCACTTTAATGCTTTCTTTTTTTAATATATTGCTATTTTTTATGTTTTATATGCCCCGAAGCATAAAAACTAATTTAATAGTATTTTCAGTAATTTTTGTTTATCTTAATAAAATTCATTGGAAATGTTGTTTGGACTTGGTAAAACTGCCATGTAGTAACAGTTCACAAACTGTTAATACATGGCCCGGAAATAGTCAAGCTTGTTATTGTACCAATTGGTATGCTGTCACAAGATGGTTAGGAGGCTAACAATAAATACTTACGAGTATATAGAGAATCCTTTTCAAGAAAGTTTTTAAGGACGGCTAACAATAGAGATATCCTTAATAATTTGTTGATTAACTCAGACTCTTTGTTATCACACATAAGGCCAACACTTAACAAAGATCACGATCGTTTAGAAACAATCTCTTTAGAAGTAAAAGAACTTCCAATGGAATCATAAAAAAACTTGAGATTTTTAAAATATCTATTCTTCCAGCTTAAAATTCTCATTATTAAAATAAATAGGTACATCGATTTTTTTTAATTTTTACTTCTAGATATATTTTTGTTCATAGTTTTAGTTTTGCGTTTGTAAACTTTAATTTATTAAAGAAATAAAAATTTATAAAACATATGTTAATATTATGTCTTTACAAACCACGATTATCTATTTAGCAAGAGATACATAATATGTATGTACACATTTAAAAGTCATCTTACTCGTTATATCGGAACTGGGGAAATTGCTTAAAAAAAATTCTGAACATGTGGTTCAATAGAGTATTTGATTTGCTTTAAAATGACACCAGAAGCAATACTCTAGGACCAGTAGAAACAAGATAATAATGAATGTCCGGCCTATCCTATCATTCGCCCCACTTGTGCCGTCGTCCGTCGTCGTATTGAAGTTGGAAAAAGGGGAGATTGTGGTCGTTCCCTTTTGAATCTAGAGCCATACCATATGTATCCTACTCTATTGCATTAAAATTGCCACTCCAGCACTTACCTTGCCAGACGTCTATACCCGTAATCTTGGTAAACTTAAAATTATATAATAAACAAAGAGAGAAGCTGGCCAGTTGGTTAAACCAGTGCCATAAAACATAAGAAAAAAATCTCTTATATGCTTTTATTTAATTTGCATTTTTTGTTTGTTTGTTCGGGTCAAATCCTGCAACTGGATTTTAAAGCAGTTATCCTCACCGATTGAGCTAAAGTTTTGTGTACACGTTAAGTTGGCGGACTAGTTATTTTTTATGCACTTCCATGATATAGGTATTACGTAAACGGGCTTGCTGAAAAGAATAAAAATAAAATGACTTAACTTTTTATCTTATATGGCGGATTCCCAAATATGGTGAACCAAACATTTTTTAAAACAGGCCTTTATTTACATTAAGGTACTAAAAAAATACTAAATTTAAAATATATTAAATCCATCGATACATTACATTACCCACCATCTTCTTTGTAGTTCATGTAAATAAAAGATTATTTTTAAAAATTCTTTTTAACTACTTATTTATTATTTCCAATTTTAAATATTTCTGTTAAGTTTTTTATATCGTAATTGTCATAAATAGTATAACGAATATCGAACAAAGGTTTTCATTTTTAATAAAGTCAGTACAAGATTGTGTCGTCGATATTATAACACCTTTGAAAAATAAAATGTGTCAATAGCAATATATCAAAAATATGTCGCAGAATAAAAATATATCTTTTAAAAATAAAATGATATCTGGTGAAAATGTTTCACAAAACTGAATTTTGCAATGCACTTGATATTTTTATTACCCTTTTAAATATATATTTTTTATTGTTAACCTTTACGAAACATACGCATACGACTTTCACAAACTTCCACCCAACCAGTCTTCGTGACAAATTTACCTAAATTTGCGTAGAAGTAAATTTTCATAACATAAAATTATACTCCGTAATTTTAACTCCTTAACAAGTTTCATTTGCCTTTGTCTTACACATTTTTTTTTATTTAACTTTTAAAATATTTCGTTCACATGCACCTCTTACAGTCATTTTGGTTTACATCCAAATGTTACATTGAATTTCGTTTAGATTGATTATTAATTGTCTTCCTTTCATTCTGTCGATTAAAATCAAGACTTTTCACACCTAATTTCTTTACGTAATTTATCATTTATATAATTTTAAAACGACAAAACAAACGGTAACGAAAATCCATGAATTGCACATACTGTCACCATTGAAACCTCTGCCCAACTATTATTTCTACTATTTGGTTTAACTCGGATGTGCATTTTATTAAATAATAACATTTATTTACTTTTGCTTTCTTGGTATTCCTTCAACATGTTAATAGTATTTTTTTTCAACCTACTGATATACCAAAACTGTTTTAATTCGGGCTTCGTGTTCTATTGCGTTCATGACACAGTCCAATAAAACCCAAATATTTACTCAAAATTAAAAAAATATATATATTTTTTGTGGACTTCAAGACATTAAAAACATAAACAACAAAATGTCCATCCAAAAAATATTTTGCCGGTTCGATGTCAGAAATGACCGAGGAACAAAAAGTTTAATGAAATTTTAAAAATTCTTTTTGTTTTCATTTAATGTTTCTTTATGTACAACAGTTGATTTTTAAATATATTTTTAACCATATTTTATTTAAATGCTTTAAGTAAATAGCTCCTAATTTGAAGCTTAATTTAAATATTTATTTTAATTTACAAATGCTTTTAAAACATTATTATGTTAATGTGACTCATTAGAGGATTTTTAAGGTAAACAAAGTTATTTTTGGCCGTATAATAAGGACTCTACTCCTAAATATTTGATGGATAAAAAAGTAAAAGAAAATGATTAAAAAAACGTGTTAAATTGTGCGTCTTCTAAATCAGTGGTTCGCTAATATTTTATAGCTTCTTCGAATTGATCTTTTAAACTAATATTGAAATACGTACTTTATAATAATTTACATTTTTTGAGTACTGTACTCATATCTAGAAGTTCTATTTAACCTATAACATTTTACATAATTTTCTAGGTTTTTT
>JAHBCN010009003.1:0-36622 GCA_019359885.1 Listronotus oregonensis | reverse complement strand
TTTTAAATAAACACATTTTAAAACGAACCACCTTGTTATTTGTTCTTTTTAAATAACGTGAATTTCAAAACATTTTTGGTAAAACATCTTATACTACATTTATTTAATATGCTATCAAAAAAAAGAGAGTATCGGCAATTTTACCAATTTAATGGGTTGCTGCACATAAAAGATTTAAGATAAAGCAAAAATTATTAAAATATACTTTTCGATTCGAACGGCAAGTTTAGGCGACTCCAAAAATATCTTTAAAAAAATCTACCCGTAAACACCGTTTGTCTTTTTTTTCTTTAAATACTCCACGCAGACTATTTTCTTTTCTTTTAATTTTTAAATTTAAAATTTTGATTTTATTATTGTTTGTAGTTAAGTACCTAAGAGGTAAACGATAACAATTTCTTTTTCTAATAAAATCAACTCTTAAAAGAGAACTTTCCCATGCGTCTAAGTGAATATTATAGAGTTATTACAGGCAAATTTGGATTAACATTAGTTATACTTAAATTCGTTTTAGCAACTGTTTTTTAAATAAAATTTCGGCACAAAATCTCACGACTGTTATTCTTCTGTTATTTAATTATCATGAAACTGTGTAGAGGAAAGCCTTCCCATCCCATTTAGACGTATCTGTCAATTATCATTTTCTACGAACGCATGTACATACATGTCTTATTGAGTAAGACCCCGGGGACGTCTGGGAGCGTTACTTTTTCTAAAAAAACCCAAAATTTATGTGTTTAAGTAAGAAATATATAAGAATTTTCCCAAATCCCAATGCATGAGGGGAAATGTGTCAAGCGGTCCCCGCCATGTGTCTTATTTAAAGTATTTTATTCCAACTTTCGCAATACTAAAAATAAGAATGAAAATACTTTATGTGAAAACCTCCCTTATTTTTTTGATTGAAAGTTGAACCCTTTCATATATTATTTTATGAGGTCTGTTTGTTATCCAGAAATAGAGTACTTTACACTTTTTTGTTAATAAACCGTTTGCTACAGTGTAAATTACTACGTGTTTGGTATGAATTAGTGAAGTTAGATACATGTTTAATACAATACTTAAAGTTTTTTGTTTATAATCATAGGCATAAAGCCATTTTTAATTTCTGAAATAAGGCTAAAAGGCGTTTTTTATAAAAATCAAATCGAAACTTACTTAGTTCCACTTTTTAGTCCTACTCTCACCTACTCTGTCCTACTCTAAATTTGATAACAAACAGACCTATGATTGTTGTGTAGGTATGTATGTACCGGCTAACTTGGGCCGACGGCCATTTAACAGATACCCGGTGCTAAGGGATCGCCAAAGGGGGTGCGACAAAATTCACGAAATATCACATGGAGGGAGGGGGTGTAGTGAGATATCACGTGTCTTTATTTTGTCGTTGAACCCGCGATTTTATCACGGTTCCTAATATTCTAGAATTAAATTAGATTATACTTACCTGTACTTAAATATAATATTCTAAAATTTTTAAGATACTCTGTACTAAAAAGTACACGTGATTTCGGGTATGGGGGGGGTGGTTAGTCTTAAACCTCACAACGTAAGGGGTGAAGGGGGGGGTTAAAAAATGCTGAAAAACATCACGTTACGACCTCTAAAGGTAAGTAAAAATAGTATTAACTTTTATTATGTAAATTTTTAGTGCTGATTTATACGTTTTAGAGAATTTAGTTAAAAACTAATAATCAATACAGCCAGTAACGTTCCGTCGGCGGTAACTTTTACCAGATGCTTTAAAGCTCCCAAAAAAATAATGTAACTTTACTTATTTTGTTAGTCTTGATTTTTATGCATGATATTCAGGAAACTATCTTAATACTTTTTGTAAGCAGCCAGGATGGGCTAAACATCCCCCCAGACACACATAAAGTGTTGCTATGAGTATGCGCGCGAGGTCGTTATTCGTTCGTTTGAACGTAATTGTACGCATTGATCTCGTTTCTAGACTTACCTACTATAGTCGAAATCGAATAAAAATTATATTTGGTATACCCTTTAAAAAGAAAAAAAAAACAGGCGCTTAAGCTAGTGTTTCCACACTGATTTATATTTGCTTAATAATAATATAAAAAAATAAATTAATAATCACAAAAGTAAATAACCACCGATTTTGTTTTTATCAAAAATATTGTTTAAGAAAAAATAGCCTGTATTAAACCGGTTGTTTTTTATTTATTTTTTATTCAGGGTTGCAAGGATTTAAATCAATTGATTTTAATCACTATTTAAATCACTTGATTTTTTTAAATTTAAATCATGATTAAAATCAAAAATAAAAATTATAAAAAAAAAAAATTTGTGTTATGAAGAAAAATCAAACAAAAAAAAATTACTTAGTATAGTAAATTAATTTATTACAAGAACACAAGAACACATAGATAGAAGTATTTTGCAGAAAATATTCAAAACAAAAACAAATTTTTGTAATATTTGTAAAGAAACACTAGTTTGGCAGGTTTTTCAGTACCTAATCGATTGTGGGTTTGAGTGCACTAAACCAAATGTTGAGAATATTTCTCTACTGATGCAGACGAAGCAGCTGCCAAAAGGGTAATTATGGGGAAATTCTTTTCAATAATATCGTGTTTCGTTGTGATTTCCACCAGTAATAGGTTTTTCGCTTTTTAGGATATCATCTTGAAACATAATATCGTTAAAGGCTCCTGATTTGGCAAGAAACTTGATGATTAGTGGTAATAAGCCACTATCTGGATACAGTTCTTTTGCAGTTTGTAATGCAATATTTTCAGTATATGTCAAACTTTGTGTTTTCGTTGGGTCGATAAGAAATGCCAGCAAATGATACGGAGTTATACACATATTATATCGATTTTTTAAATTTTTTGTAGTTCATGTAATGTCAGATTAGTTTCTTTAAAGTAATATTCTAATATTTTAAATTGCTCTACAACATCTATGAAATAGTGAAAAATCGGTCTTTTGCAACCTATCTATGGCAATGGAAATTGGCTTAAGAATTTTGAGGTAATCTTCAGCACTTCTCTTTAAATAAATGTTTGAAATTTTTTCCCTGATAATACTGTCAATATTTTATTTGTGTTCTTCACTGATTCTAAAAAGTATGGGCCATGATTCGGTAAATACTTGCAAGCAGTCTGCACAAGCGAGTTTCATCGAACATCACTAAAGGTATGACTAGTTTTTGCCTCCTTCTTTGGCATATGTTGCAGATGCAAAATGATTGTTCCTAAAGTACTTTACGATTTGGACTACATGTACTTTTATATCAACGATTTCCAAATCTTTACATAATAAATTTAGTATATGTGTAGCACAGCCATATGCTATTACATTGAATTTAGATGCCTTTATTTCATTTCGCATTGCAGACATGTTAGCTGCATTATCTGTAAAACTACTCACTGTACAATCATACTCGGTTTTAGTTTGTTTATAAGAAAGTTTGCTGCAATTTCTGTTAGGTGATCGGATCCATGTGGATGCCCAGTTGTATCTACAGTGTCGAATGGAAAGTAGGAGCCATTTTCTGCAGTAACTGTTGCACATACTATGGGTTCATTATGCACATTAGATCATCCATCGAGTGAAAGACAAACGGTACTTCTAGACAACCCCTTAAAGCATTTGCATGGGATGAGTTTAAAGGGCTCGAATAAGGTGGTGCTCGTTCGTAAATAGGGGCTTTAAACGGCCATATCTCGCCAAAAATTTTTGTACAAAAAAATCTAAAAATAAAAAATCATTGTAATCAAAAAATCTACAACTTGGTATTTTAAATTTTTTTCGTATATCAGTATTGTTGAAGTTTTTTTTAAAGAAAATGGCTTTTTTTACAAAATTGGGAAAATCTTTTTTCACTTTAACCCCCAAATTTTCTCTAAAATTAAGCTTTTTAAATTGGTCAAATTTCAGGATAAATTATTAATACATATAAAAAAAATCGCAGAGGGCTAAAAATCAATTTTGATTAGAAGGGGAGTTGAGGAGTTGTTTTTAATGATCTTTTCGTAGGGACCGACCTTATTTTTATCATAAAAGCTCAATTTTCATGCTAGAATTTTTTTTTTTTAAAAAAAAGGTTAATTATATATTTTAAAAAAAAGACATTTATTTTTTTCTTGAAAAGTGCAAATTTTTTCCGCTTTAATAAGCCGTAGCTCGGCCCGTATTGGTTGTAGAAAAGTATAAAATTTTTTTTTTTTTAAGTTTTTCATGGGTACAATTTTGCTTTTAACATTTTTTTATAAATGCATATTTTTAAAGTTTTTCCCAAAAAACTCTTTAAAAAACGTCGATATTTCGTTAAAAAGCTTTTCCAACCCGGAATAACTGAAAAATATTATTTTTAAAAAAAAAATTATATAACATTTTTTACTTAAACTTATCGATTTTTTTTTAAAATGTAATAAAAAAATTCCCCCCCAAGATGGGATGGCAACCACCCCAGGAAAAAAGCACCCCTTTTTTAAAACTTTGATCCTTGGGTATGCTCTACCTTCTGTAAAATTTCAGGTAAACCCATGCAGGACAAAAAAATCCGAGCCAAAATGCTTTTTTTTGTACTATATATACATTAATTTTGCCAAAAATTAAAAAAAAAAAAAAAAAAATGGAAAGGTAAAGATCGCCAGATCGTTCATTACTTGTCTATTATTCAAAAAGTAATAAAGTCCATTTTTGTACTTATTCTGGCTCACCCCATTTTATGACGTTGGCCGCTTAAACCCTTTCTCTTAAGGTATGTTTCCTTCCACGCGGCGGTCGCATGCGCCCGCGCAATGGGCAACCAGCGGCCGCTGTTTAATCAGGTGGTTTCTTAGGCCCGCGGCTCAAACTCGCGATAGCAAAATTATTAGTGAATTGGTGAGAGTCGTGATGGATGATCTAGCAATATTTTATTATTAGAAGAAAAAGAGGATGACGAAATACTATTAAATTAGCCCATCTGAAATATAGCAATGCCTCTATAAATCCAATATTTCAGCAAAGACGCGAGGGGGGTTGTTATACTACATTAATAAATCGACATCTGCAACAGGATGAAAATAAAATTTAGAAAATATTTTAGACTGAATAAAGCAGAGTTTAGTTTTATTCTTGAGTTAATAAAAGACGAAAAAAGTCCGACCCGACAACAGAGTTGAATATCCAATAACCCCAGACGAAAAATTAGCCATTGTATTAAGGTAAATCTGTACAGGGTGTACCAAATTCGAGTCTTATCATTGGATCTCGGAAACTTGAAGGTACGAGGGCGGAAATAAGGGGAAAGTTGCGCAATATGATGCTAATCAAAATCCACCTTGAACTTTAAAATTTTCGAATACACTTTTGGAAAAAACCGATTATTTGCAATTTCGTTTTTTTTTTTTATGACTTTATTTGAATCGATTAACAAAATAAATTTTACATTTCCATTGCTACGTTTTCTGTTCTACAAGATAGTGTTATTAGATTTATACACCGACGTTTCGTCTTTGAGTGTCATCATCAACTGTTTTTTAAATACGGCCCCGGATTTTTTAATTATGTTTTTAGGGCTATTAAGTTCCCCCAAAACCAAAAATATTTTGCACTTATTCGAAAAATTTATACTAATGGCAATTTTCATAACAAACCATATGTTAAAAGAGTCAGACAATATATTTTTGGCAGGATCTTGGGAAAAAAATTTAAAATTATTTTTGAATAAGTGCGAAACATCATTTTTGGATCTTTAAAAACTCTTAAAAAGCGTAATAGAAAATCCAGGATCTCATTTAAAAAATAAAGTTTCAATTTTTTAAAAATTAAAAAAAAAACCGGACATTTCACACAAAACAACACAAACAAAAATCAGTCGCAGACACGACTACGACTACACTGCCCTTTACAGTCCAGTCGTATCAATCGCAGCTTGACAGCGGACGCATACGACGGCCGCTTGGAAGAAACCAGGCACATTTAAAAAAACGAGTAGGGGGTGCTTTGCCCCTAACGGGGCGTTAGACGCATGCGGCGGGGGTGGGGGAAAAATACCTTTATTTTAATTATTTTTTCTGGATTATTTTCTATATTTTAAAAAATGGGAATTATTGTTTTCGTTAAAGGACTTAAAGAACCCTTAAATACATATATAAAAAACTCAGTTTCTTATATAATTTAAAAGTTGATAAAATGATTATAAAAAAAAAATTAGACTATGAAAAAATAAAGTATTTTTTCAATTAAAAATAAAAAACAAAAAATTTAGAACAACAATTTTTTTGGAATTTTTATCAGATATAATTAAACCCCTTTACTAAGCAACTTTTTGCTCTTACAACTCATGATATGTCTCTTATGATTTTTGCGATACCTAAAATCTGTTAATTTTTGGTTGAGAATGATATAAACAAAAACAAATTCAGAAAAGGTCTTTCCATTAGTCGATTTCGTTCGTAGCCATGGTAACTAACTTTTTAAACCAATGCGATACATTTTTTGTTCAGTTATCATTCTCAAATGAAAATTGACAGAATATAAGGAATGGATTTTGATTTGGCAAATTTCGTATAAATTGTGTAGGCAACTATCAAAATATAAATCAACAAACCCTTTTAAAAAGCTAAAAAATTTCCCCCGCCACTGTTAATTTTTCCCCCACAGAGGCCCTTTTTTTCTTCAATCTTTATAGAGTCACCCTTGTATTCTCTTCATAACTTCTAGTACTGCTTGCTAAATCTTCATGCCCCCTTGTTTCACTTAAATAACTAACCAATAATAAAAGTAGCACCGCACGATACATTTTTTCCCCCAAAAAAAGTTATTCCCCCCCTGAACTAAACCCTTTTAAGAAACCATTTAGTAAAATTATATTTTTTTCACACATAAACCCAAAAAGTTATATTTACCCCAAAAAAACACTAAGTACCCAAAAAAACTATTTCTTCATGGAAGATTTAAATAAAGAATAGCCGAAGAAAGTTAAGTTTCGCAGTGAAATGGGTCCGAGCAGAATGAAGATTGTTATTATAAATGTGTAACAATCTTTCCCTTCCTACTTTGTCGTTCTTCTATAATAGACAAGGCGCTAAGAGGATTATCGTGTGTGCTGGTACCGACAATAAATATAGAAAATAGCAGTAAATTAGAATCAAATTGTTAAAACTAACATTAGGTGGTTGTAAAGAAAATTATCCATGGAATTCGTTATTTTTTTATTAAACATTCGAAAGTTCATCATTTTTAAAACACTTTGAGCAAAAAAAATTACGGATGCTTTATGTCTTTTAATTTAATTTGAGAAACATAGTAAATAAAATATAAACTATACCGTTTTTTGACCTGTCTCTGCTTGAATAGGCAATGTTGCCAGATGTTTTTAATAATTCGTTAGTAAATGAAGTTTTTTACAGAAAAAACTAACCAGAACTAACAAACAACAACTTTTAAACTATTACCTAGTTCTGGTTAGTCCTGGTTAGTTCTGGTTAGGTTTTCCTCGTTAAATTGTAAATTTTCCTTATCATAAAAGCGCCGTCAAACAAAATGAAAAATAAAGTCTGATATCTTAATATTTCAATTTTTTATAGCCAAAACCAGGGAATGTTCTTATTGCGTTTTGTAACTGTCTGATATTTAAATTATTTTTTTTTAATGAAAATAATCTTAATGGTAATGGCAAAGTTTTTTTATTATAAATTAATATTTCCGTTTGGAAACACTGTAAACGTCTTGTAGCGGCGTATGTATTTATTATACGTAAATCGTAAAAATGTAAAATAATATTTAATATAATGACCAATTTCTATAATTTCAATTGCGATTTTCTTGGGGAAAACTACTTTATCCGCATTTTTTTTGTCTCAAAAAATATTATTCAAAGTATATTTTACATTGCCTCTTTAAAAATCGTCCAATTACGTAGATGGTTTTCTTTACAACACCCCTAACATTAAATTGAGGCTTAACTCAAGGTGTTAGCCTACCTTGCTGATGAGTTAATGGCATTCTGTGCCTTAAACAGGTGTCTCCAACTGTGCCTCTGAGATACAGGGCGACCTCTCAGAGTATCTAGCCTTACTGCGGTAATGCGAGGCTCTGCCTTGGTGAACTACTACTTCTCTGGCTCCAAACAGAAAGCGGGCAAAACCGCTTTCATAGGAAAAAAGTGACAAAGGTGCGCTGACCGAAACGGATAAATCCGTTTCGAGAGGTGCCACCCAAGGACACAAGCAGACAAAGGTGCACCGACCGAAACGGGTGAATCCATTTTGAAAGGTGCCCTTGAAGTCACAGGCGCCTGTTTCACGGGGAAGGGCTAATCCACCCCGAACAAACAGGTGTTTAGAAAGGGATTCCTGAATCCAAACAGAACGCGGACAGAACCACCGCGGATAGAACCATTTTCATAGGGAAAGGCCGGAGATACGGCCTCAAAAGGAACATCTGGTTCATGTAACAAAGACCTGGTAGCTACCCACGTCACTATACCGGAAAGGAGGGCGCTAGCGACACGAGTAAGAGGAGATGTAAGAACTATCTCCCAATCTGATATCGGATTCATTAGAAGTCTGATTCTACTGGAAGAAATATAAAAAGGTGGGAGCCACAATAGACAGAGCGGTTGCGGTGGAAGGCGTAAAAAGTCCACTCACTTTAAACCTAAAGACATTAAATTGACGTAGACAAATTAATGAATTTCGGAGTAAACAACTTAAACAATCAAAAAGCAAAGAAAAATAACAAATCCAGCAAGTATTCTTCTAATAACCAGAGATCGTTTGGGTATAAAGAAATGCTAAGAATCGCCTTCAAGAAATGTTCCAAGCTTGCATCTTTACTTGCCTCTGAAGCTGCACGTGTGCAACCTCTACTTATAAAAAAAACCTTTAATTGGCATAAAGGCAACTTTAAAAAAGCTCAGATATCTCTTTTAATCTGTATACTTTGTATCTATCGCGAACTAGGCGCACGAAATGTTTCAACTCTATCATACCTTCGTTATCGTTTTACATAAGGGTATGCGACATAGTATGTAAACTTTTGGATAAAAACTTGGTTCTTCTTTTACAGAAGTGCTTTTGATGGAATTATATTTACTTCCAAGAAACAACCCTGGTGATCTATTTCAAATTTATTATAAATGTCAAGAGCCAAATCTTTTTTTATACCTATTTATACAGGGTGTAAAAGTATGATGCTTACGATTTTAATGGGCGATAATGGAGCTCAAAGCACCGCACCCGCTTTTCAAAATTCTTTCATCTTGTTCCATACTTATGTATCTCCCAGGTCTATTAGATTTTTTGGTTGCACACATCCCGTTTTAGAACTCTTTGGTACGCCTGCACTATAGTTGTCTTAAGTGGAAATCTTTCACGGTAAATTTGAGCTGCTAGATTGGCATTTTGGTTTGCCTCGCCGTAAATTAATAACATATTGGCATATTTTACCGATTTCAAAACATCTTGACCTACAACGGACAAAAATTAAACCACCAGTACGCACAATGCAAGACTGCATTAGGCTTCTGAGTAGCGCTGTTGCCAATTTTTTTAAAATTTTTAACTGGGGAAAAAATATTAATATTTTTTTTATACATTAAAACGTTAAAAACTTACTTTATTTTATTAGCAAATGAATTTACTGATAAGCAATTAAGACCAAAGTCTCCAATTGTTAAGCTTTTCAAAAATTTGTAACTTTGATATCGTTTAGATAAAAATCTGTCAAGTTTTGACACATAAGTCATATACACTTTTTGACTTGTTTTAAGTTCCAGTATCGCCTATTAAAATCGTGAGCTTCATAATTTTTACACCCTGTCTAATTAGACTGAGAATACTTTAATTATTTTTTGCCAACAATAATACTTTTAGCACCTGCACTAAAAGTTTGTGGTCTTCAACTGCATCCTATTACAATAAAAATAAAGTTAAGATCTTGTCTTTGTTATTTTAAATGTTAAAGATTTAATCATTTGTTGCTTTTATTCTGGCCATTGGTTGTATTTCTTTTTATTTCTTATAGAAAGTTGAGAACTAACTACGTTAAAAAATAGTAAAAAATGGCCACTGCATAGAATTTTCATTGAATGCTTTCTCTCAATTGTCGGCGATAAATGTATAATAGAGCAATTTGTGTTTTTATTATAGTAGTACCTTTTGTTGTTATGTGGTTTATAAACTAGTAAGTATATTCAGTTGGTATGTGGATATTTTTTAGGAATGTTTTTAATCCTTAAGCCGCGTTTACACCAAAGTCTTCGACTAAATTTTCCACAGGTTGCGGCAATTTGTTTTTTTCTCATAAATACAGCAACTTTTTCTGTCTTCCACATGTGGAGAGACAAATCTTCCACTAAATTTTGGTTTTCCCCGAAGTGTCGCCGCGTTTACACCAAAGTCTTCAACTAAGTTTTCCACAAGTTGCGGCAATTTTTTGCTTTTTCTACAAAATACAGCAACTTTTTTTATCTTCCACTTGTGGAAAGACAAATCTTCCACTTAATTTTAGTGTCCCGAGGAGTGTCGGTAAAGATTAAAGAAAGTTGACAACTAAAAGTGTTAGATTTGTAGCTGCGCGCTTTGCGCAAGCAACTTGTAGAAAACTTGTAGATAACTTGAGAACTACTACCTAAACCTTTCGCGCCAATATTTTGGCAACAAGTTTTTCACTTGTTTCTAAAATTTAAGAAGAGCAACTTTTAGTTTTCTACAAAAAATCTTCCACTTGTTGCTCTAATTTGAGAAGTGCAACTTTTAGTTTTCTACAAACGATCTTTTGTCAACTTTGGAGTAAACGCGCCTTTAGTGAGTTTTGCTTTTTTAAATTGGAGTGATGATCAACCTGAAAGACCAATTTTTGTACCTGCAACCAAAAATGATTAATGCAATTTAAGATATTTTATCAGCAGATTAATTATTGTAAATTAATGATGTTTTATATGAATGTTTATAGGGTGTTCGGATTTTGTTGTAATTGTAGGGTATCCTGGTTATTATTAGATATAGAGACTTGCGGTTTTCGCAAAGTATTGCCACTTTTTGATGAAACCAAAGATTACACTAAAAGATTTGTCATGGCTTTTTTCGTTTTTGACATACGGGGCGAAATTTATTTTTTTATTTTTGGATCCCCTAATATTTTAGGTATCTTGTTACTTACAACAACAGCAGAAATTGATATTGGTAGGCATTTTTACGTAGAATTTATTAGTGTAGTTAGATTTTTTTTTTAATTTAATATTTTTAAGATATTAACAGAACCTATGATTTTTTTTATGGGACATACTGTTCTGTTTTTAAATCATTTAATTATATCGGATGAAAGCATCTTAAAAAGATATAATACTTTATAGTTTTTATACCTTTTGATTCTATAAATCGAACTTTTAAAATTTAAATTTAAATTTTGTGTAGTAAGCCTTGTTTATATAATCTTTACTAAAGTAATATTTGGTATAAAAAGAAAAAAAATGGTTTTGCATTTTTATAAATTTATAATGCATTCAATAATGTTAATGAAGGGCCTTCAAAATTTCTAAATATTTGTTCTTTGGCATTCCTATGATCTTAAATTGTTTGGTGTTCAGTACGATATATTTTATTATCCAAATAACTCCAAGAGAAAAAATCCAGAATTGATAAATCGGGTGATCTTGGAGGCCACCTTATAGAGCCATGAATGCCAATAGAAATTACCTGGAGAATTATCATTCAAATATACATTCCCATATGATTTCTGAATAGTACTAAGCTTTAAACGATACGTGTTAAAATTTCATGACAATCCGATGTTTAGTTTCCAAGTTACAGTAGTTTTAGTAAAACAACTTTTGTTATTTTCAAAACAATAGATAAAAAAGAATTTCATATGTTGATTAAACATTGCATTGGTTTTTTTTATGGAAAAATTACGGTTGAAATCAAACAGTGGCTTGATAAGTGTTATGAAGACTCTGCATTAGGGAAATTAGCTATTACAGACTTGTATGCTGAATTTAAACGTGGTCCTACAAACACCGATGATTCTAAATGCTCTGCTCGCCCAAAATCTGCAGTTGTTCCGGAAAACATAAAAAAGTTTACAAAATGAATAACTAAGATATCAGAAGGTACTGTATCTACAATTTTACACGAAAATTTGGTCATCCGTAAGTTGCTTTCGAAATTGGTGCCGTGTTTGCTGACACCAGTGCGCTGTTTGGAACTATTTAAACGAAATAAAAAATATTTCTTTCGTCGATATAAGAAAATGGATGAAAAACGGATCGATTACTTTATACATGAATTAAAATAATCCTCTGCTGAGTAAACAGCATCCAGTGAAAGTCGTTCAAAGCGACCAAAAACTCAAAAGTCAGCTCGCTAGGTTATGGCATCTGTTTTTTGGGACCGGGGTGGTATTTTGTTTATTGACTATCTTGAAAAAGGTAAAACTATTAATAACGACTATAAAATGGCATTATTGGATCGATTGAGTCTAAAAACTAAGAAAAAACGGCCTAACATGCAAAAGAAAAAAGTGCCCTTTAATCAAGACAATGCACCGTGTCACACGTCTATGAAAACCATGGTCAAATTAAATAAATTACGCTTTGAATTGTTTCCCCCTGCACCGTATTATCTAGATCTGGCCTCTAGCGACTATCGGCTATTTGCAGATCTTAAAAAATGCTCCAGGGAAAGAAATTTGGGTCAAATGAAGAGGTGGTTGACAAAATTGAAACCTATTTTAAGAGAAAGACAAATCGTTTTAAAAACAAAGTATCGAAAAGTAAGAGGAGCGTTGGAATCAATATGTTTATTTATTTATTTATTCCTGGACAAAGGGGATACAACAGGTACGTAAGTGCCCACTAGGGTATCCAGAAGTTTACAATATTAGGCATTCCTTAAAAAATGTAATTGTATACAAAATGAAAACTAATGTTTAAGACCACAAATTGTGATAAAAACATTTAAAAATTTATTTAAAAAAAGACCAAAAGAAAACAGAATGCAAAGTACAGAAAGTCACCTCCATGGATTTAAATATTTTTTAATATAGCTTTTATATGATATAGTGACATTGAAAAATAATCTTTTTGATCGGCACACATTACTATTTCTTATTATTCTACAGAGAGGTGAATTCTGACCCGTACTTGTATTTCTGAATGGTAGGAAAAATAAATCGTTTACCCTTAGAGACCTCTGGGGAGCATTAAGAGATAGTTGTTGCAGTATACAAGGGCACTGTATGATATTATTTAATATTTTATACAGGAAGTCCGGAAATGACGATAAAAAATTTTAAGGTATGATTCTACATAAAAAGATATGAAAAAAGTTCATAATAACATAGGTCCGGAAATGCTTCCAGAGAGAGCTACAGGCCCTTGAATATGGTGTCATAAAAGTAATTTTAATTTAATTTATTAGGATCTACTTACAATACAGGAATAAACTTCTACGTAGAAGCTAGAGTAATTGAAGGTTGCTTTTTGAAAATATCAGGTGACCCATATTGCAACCAGTGGCGTGGAAAAAAGGGGTGGTTAGTTATTTAGGGTCGTATTTTTTTTCGCCGAGTGTATTTTCGCTACCTTTTAAATAAATTATGTGCCTTTGAACATTTTTACGTAAAAAGGTACCTTTGGTATAAAGTCGTATAGTCGACGGTTTTCGAGATAAACGGACTTAAAAGGACGACTGCAGTGCGTAAATACAGTAAACAGGCTAGGTAATAAAAATAAGAAGATGCTTGAATACTATTTTTAAATCTAGTTATTCTTTTACACCCATTGCCAAAAAGAAAAACGAATTTACTGGTACCTACTAAATTAAATACATTTTTAAATTCACCTGTGTTTACACGCACTGCAGTCGTCCTTTTAAGTCCGTTTATCTCGGAAACCGTCGACTATACGACTTTATACCAAAGGTACCTTTTTACATAAAAATGTTCAAAGAAACATTATTTATTTAAAAGATAGCGAAAATACACTCGGCGAAAAAAAATACGACCCTAAATAACTAACCACCCCTTTTTTCCACGCCACTGGTTGCAATATGGGTCACCTGATATTTTCAAGAAGTGACCTCCAATTACTCTAACTTATACGTGGAAGTTAATTCCTGCATTGTAGGTAGATCCTAATAAATTAAATAAAAATTACTTTTATGACACCATCTTCAAGGGCCTGTAGCTCCCTATGGAAGCATTTCCAGGACCTATGTTATTATGAACTTTTTTTCATATCTTTTTATGTAGAATCGTACCTTAAATATTTTCATCGTCATTTCCGGACACCCTGTATAAAAATTTAACAACGAAGGCAAATCTGCGGTCACAAACTGACTTCAGATGAAAATGAGTTTGTGCAAGAGTGATATCGTCATTGTCGATAATAAAATTTTGTTTAAACGCAAAAAATTTTATAAACTTGTTTTGTATCGTTTCAAGCCTCTCACTATAGGTGCTCTGTCTACGGCTCCAAATAATAGCAGCAAATTTAATTTACTTAAAACAAAAGAGTTACATAAAGAAATAATTGGCTTGATATTTCTAAATAACTTGTACTTTCTAATTACATAAACCAGCATTCTTAAAGCCGAACTTACAACTGCATCAACATTCAAGTCAAAAATAAGCTTGGAATCAAAAGTGACTCCCAAATCCCGAATGTTATCCACCTTTTATAACGGTACATTCTTTAAGTGATAAACATCAATAAACTAAGTTTGATTACGAGAAAATGTAATTGATGTGTATTTATCCAAATTCAAAAAAGGGTATTTTGATCACAATATCTACTCAAGCGATTTAAATCGCTTTGCAATTTACTGCAGTCGCTTAGACTTGAGATGGAAGAATATACACTTACACTTTAAGAAGAGTAAGTTGATAAATAAAATTGAATTTCTAAAAGAAATATTTTTCTTGGCTAGACCGACGACTTATTGAGTGAAGTGTTAAGTATGAAGAAATATAGGACAAAATGTCTTGTTTCTGACTGATTTTCTGAGTGGTAAGCTCACGTAAACCAAATATTTTAGAGGATCTAATTAAAAAAACATATCATATTTCAGAACACGATTAAAATAAATATGTTTGTTTATTTTAAATAGGACTTAAAACCGAAAAAAAGAATTAGTAAATTTGCTAAAATTAGACACTAATGTAGGCACTGGCTCAACTGAACGACGCCTGTGGAGGGATTTTACAGGGGAACTTCCAATTCTACAGGCAAGAGGGGACTCAGTTGCAGCAAGGTTCGTTTTTAATAAACCCTACACTATCGAACAAATAAACCTGAAAATCGAATGGACAATGGGCGCCGAACCCAGCGTGCTTTAATCCGAACTGACAGCCATTACCATAGCGGCTTACGAAATTAAAAGCCGCAACATCGCCAACCACACGATCTGTATTTATGCAGACAGTAGGCAAGCATTACTAGCCCTGAAAAGACCACGTATCACTTCGGGGCTTGTACTAGAATGTCATTAAGCCTTGACTAACATCTCTCTAAATAATGTGGTCAATCTAGCCTGGATCAAGGAACATGACATATCTAAAGGTAATCATACCGCTAACTCTTCTTCTTCTTCTTCTTTACTGGGAGCCGTCTTGATTAACTATCGGAGGCAGCGCAGCCTCATGGGCTTTTTGTGCCTCTACCGCTATACCGCTAACTCGCTGGCTATGGCGGCTGGGGGACGGAAACTAGTTGGTCGCGTCCCCACCACTGGATTAACAACAACAGCGATTAAAGACATTATTAAAGAATACTCCCATCGACTGTTTAAAGGAAAATGGGATGATACTACAAACTGCAATTTTGCAAAAATAATGCTGAGCTATCCAGACAAGTCAATAGCGAAAAAAACCTTATGATGTCCAGAAAAAACCTCCGAATACTAACGGGTGTTCTAACTGGCCACTGCGGGCTACGAGGACACCTATTTAAAATGGGTCTAACGGACACAGGATTATGTAGAGGTTGTGAACAAGAAAATGAGACCGTGGAACACATTCTTTGCGATTGTTCCGCCCTCCATTTGAACGGAACTCCATGCTGAGTACAAACTGGTCATTACTGGCCGAAATTAGGGAGATTCCACATAAAGACGTTGCCAACTATTTCAAATCAATAGGTTGGACGACGCAGTAAATCTCCCGCCTACAAGAGGAAGCACAAAGGACCTACTGAGGTCTAGGTGCAGTGGTATATTACCGCCCTCTGAACATTCAGATCAGATCAGATAAAAATAATTTAAAATTGAAAAGCTCTATGGCTAAGGCAATTCAGCTCAGATATGTAGTCGCTATTAAAGGTAAGATGTATTGTTAGACATGCTCTTGACCACATATTTAAACATAATTACAATGTATTTATTTATTAGATAAAAGTCCTTTCGGTAACTAACAGTGTATAAAAATTATTGCATTCTATTAGATTATAAGTAATAACGGATGCAATATCTCAAAATAAACAGAAGTAATAAGCGTCACTTCCTTGTTGGTGAATACCAATAAATTTAAACTTTTTCTCATAATTACAAGAAAAATTATGAGCCAATTATGGTACAGTTAGACTTATCACGATTTGTGACTGTGATTTAACATAAACGCAATTGCCGATTCCTATCACTAGATTAAATAACAACGAATGAAATTTATTATTTGCTGGAAGCAATTATGGATGCTTAAACGGGACTGTAATTACAAATATGCTAAGTCACTTGAAAATCTTAGCGTCTATTATTTAAAAAATTTTACACTTGTATATTCAAGACAATTAGCAGCCTTTACCTGGACTCATTTTTAAGGCAACGAAAGAATTTGGCGGAAAGAATTATTTTGGATACTCTAGGCCAGCGTTTCTCAAACTTTTTCACATATGGAACCCATTTTAACAGCAAAAATAAACACGAAACCCTCTTAATGCTGCACAAATAAATATTTTTGCATTTTAAATTATAGAAATTGATAGACTCGTAATATCGTTATAATTTATTTTTCACAAAATATATTAGTAATACATTTAAAAAATATTTTATTAAAGAACCTAAAAGGAATTTGAACATGAAATAATAAAAAGGATACTTTTATACATAGATAAGGCTATCAATGCAAGGAATGAAACTATTTTCACTCTTCACACAATTTTTTTATCTTGGGACAGTCCACGAAGGCTGTGGCTGTACTGTACCGTGGCTGTCTGAAGTGTGGTAAGAGGGAGTTTACTCGCACGAGACTTACATATTTGGAGATCTGGAAAAAAGAGGAAACTTCTGCGTGTAGCAGGTTCCATAATCTGGACAGGGATAAGGAAACAAACAAAGTTGGAAGTTGGGGGCCTCTTAAGGTGGACTGGACTGTAAAAGGATGTATAAAAGTGGCACTACGTGTTGCTCTGCTGGGAGCTGCCAGAGGAGGAATTATACTCGCCAACGCTTTGGAGCCATGAAAATACCTATAAAAGAGCGACAGATACCTTACAGCCCGTCGTTGAGCAACGGAAGAAAGCTTTTCTGTAAGTATGGGATCATTAATAGGACGAACAGCTCTTCTTTAAATGAAGTCAAGAAAACGCCTTGTTAAAGTTAGCAATGGACTTAGCAATTGTTAAAAGTTAACAACGGTTTAGAATGTTTAACAAAATGTCAGATTTTGACAGGTTGCCTACTAAAATCATTGAGTAACACTAACAATGACGTTTTGTTAAACATTCTAAACCGTTGTTAACTTTTAACAATTGCTAAATCCATTGCTAACTTTAACAAGGCGTTCATAACTCGGCCGTAAGTGTTGTAGGAGGCGCCACTCCCCAGGCATGAGAAAAACATACATAATTTAGCGAAATATGAGTCTTGACGATAACATTTGATCAAATTCACTAAATAAATACAAATAGAGGATTTGTTTCTGATAGTCCGATTATTTACTGGCAAATTTAAATTTTTTTATACCTCATGTCTCACTTTTTAGATAAAAAATTTTGAAAATCCAAGAGCTGTCACTAGGTCTTATTGATGAAAGTTGCAGTCTCATATCGGGCTCCGCGTCCAACTTATTGCATGCGATACTAATTTTTCGGTAATACGTAAGTCGAAAATCCAGTCAGGATTCTAGACTTAGGCCCTTCGTACACTGGGCTACGCAAGTATCCGATACTCAACGACTTAAGTATCGTGGCGACTACCGCCATACATTATAATTGAAATTCGTACACATCACGTGTAGCCGACATTCGTCGACGACGCTAGTCTTCCGCGACCAGCCGGCACAGGTAGTGGCTACTCAAGTCGTCGAGACTTTTAAATATGGCGGAGCAAATAATTAATATAAAATTTGTTTCTGAAGTAGAGAAATATCCTTGTCTTTATATTATATTATATGTATGTAAGGAGTGAGTAAATTCACTAAATATGTGTAACTCTCTTTGGATATTCTATAACAGGCTAAGCATTTAGTGTCTGTTTGCTGTAATTCCTTTGCTGCAACAAACAGTCTGCAGTTTATATTCCTTGCTATATAGGGATGCACCCAGTATTTTCTGGTACAGCGATTTCTCCTTCGGTAAAGATAATAATAAGCAATACTCGTGTCAGACATTTTGTCAACGTGTGACGACCCCGGTTTAGGTTGGTAGCGACGCGGATCTTGCTATTTCAGTAGCGATGTGTACGAGCTATGCGTATCGAGTTGCTTGCGACGTGAGTTCGCAACTTAGCTATCGGATACTTGCGTAGCCCAGTGTACGAAGGGCCTTAGAGAATCATTTTTTTTTCGCGGAACCCTTGCCGAAGTCATGCGGAACGCTGCTCTTGGCAAAATAACATTGGAAACGGCCTTGGCGCATAAGGGGTGATCGGCCTTTTTCACTTCTTGAAATATCACCCAACTAGGCTTGTTGAGAATAAAAAGACATGCTTTTTCCACAGCTTCTTTTTCCTTTTTTTATTTACGTGAATGCATCACAAATTGTTTTATTGAATTATGAAGATTTTTGTTTTTTTTCTAATATCTCATCCGCATTAAAATAATTTTTAGTTTTGCTTACACCAAATTAAAGGTCTTCGAAGCGCGGATAATGCACAATTTCTTTCAAACATTTTTGGCAGAATACTCAATTTTTCCTAAAGCTTTAAAAAATTTAATATTTTTTTAACAAAGCCTATTGACCCACATTATGATAAAAAATATATGTGATGTGTCTTTGGTAGATCTAGCTTCAGGAATTTTTTGAAAGGGTAATGGGGAGTCAAAAAATTCAAAATCTATTTTTTCGCTATTTTTCAATATTTTTGAAAAAAAAAACTATTAATTTTATTATTATTTTTTGATTTTTCTGAAAAATAAAAGGAATAAATAACTTTTGAAATAAGAAGTAAACAAGAAAAATAATTAAAAAAATATTTTAATATTACTAAAAAATAGAGGCAAAGGATCTCGCAATTTTCTTATGGAAAAAAAGTTTCAGCCAATTGTTTTTAAAATTTGCATAGTGATAGTTTTCAACACGCTGATCAAAAGTCTTTTCAGTTACAAAACCCAAAAACTCCCCCGCCCCTTCAAAATCACCCACAAAGATCCTTGGGGATTTTTCTTATGGAAAATGGGTTTCGATCAATTGTTTTTAAACTTTGCATAGCGATAGTTCTCAACACTCTCATCGAAAGTCTTTACGGGCACAAAACCCGAAAATCCTCACAATGCCCCAAAATCTCCCTCACAGGTCACTGGGGATAATTTTGACTGATAGTTTGATCAATTGCTCTGCGCAATTTTTAAAGAGTGTTGTCGAATTGTATCCTCTTAAATAGATACAGAGCTACAGCCTGACATCTCCTATACCTAGATTTCTTACGGGATATGTGACCCCCACCCAATACCTCCTCCTTCCTTCTCAAGTTTTGTGCCCGTGGAGACTTTTGATCAGCGTGTTGAGAGCTATCACTGTATAAAGTTTAAAAACAATAATTGTTTAAAATCCATTTTCCATACGAAAAAAACCCGGTGACTTTAAAGGGTGATTTTGGGGGGTTGGGGTGGTTTTTCAGTTTTGTGCTTGTTGAAACTTTGGATCAGCGTGTTGAGAACTTTCACTATGCAAAGTTTGAAAATAATTGGTCGAAACCCATTTTTTATAAGAAATATACCCAGTGATCTCTAATTTGAAGGGTTTGGGGGGGTTTTCGGGTTTTGTGCCCGTGGAGACTTATGATCAGCGTGTTGAAAACTATTAATATGCAAAGTTTAAAAACAATTAGCCGAAACTTATTTTTCATAGAAAATTGCGGGGTCAAAAAATAATCGTCCTTACCAATTCATCCTAAATCTTTTTAATCCAAAAGTTATTTAAACTTTTGTTCTTTAGAAAAATTACATAATAATAAAATTAAAAGTTAAAAAAACATATTGAAAAATAGCGAAAAAAAAAGATTTTGAATTTTTTGACCCCCTATCACCCTTTTAAAAATTATAAAGAATTTATGAAGCTAGATCTACTAAAGACACATAACATATATTTTTTTATCATTAGCCTATTGACTGGCTTTTTTAAAAAATATTAAAAAATTTAAAACAAAAAAAAAAGAAATTCCTACCAAAATTTTTTTTTTAATTCTGCTTTATCCGCGCTTTGAAGACCTTTAATTAGGCGCAAGCAAAACTAAAACACCTCTTAATGCGGCTGGGATATTAGAAAAAAAAAAGAAAAATCTTCATGATTTAATAAAACACTTTCTGAAGCATCCACATAAACTGTATAGTAACAGGAAAAAGCACGTCTTTTTATTCTCAACAAGCCTAGATGGGTAAGATTTTAAAAAAGTTTAAAGACCAATGACTCCCCTCCCTTTTGCTCTAAGGACCCTTTACACCAGTACCTTTTAAGCAACTAAAATAGGTTTTTTGACAGGTCACTCTGGCAACACATGTATTTTATTGGAGTTTTTTCTCTGTACAAAAAAATGTTTACCATATTTTGTTATTTTTATACATGTTAAATGTTCAAATCGTTTTAAAATTCCATAATAAAGAAAACATGGCAACGAACGCTTATTGTTCCTCTTATTGACCAGTGGCCAGCGCACCTAACTCTCAATTGAGCAAGCAGGTTTTTTGGTAACTTTTTCTTGCGAGAAAACAATAATACAAAATGTACTAATGACACCCTAATAAGATATAATTCTTTCAAACCTTAAGGTAAAAAAGCAGTCTAAGAGAGTCCGAATGATTACTAATCGGTGGGTTTTGAACCTGTAGAGCCTCGACATATGCGCTACAATAGGACGAACAACAGTTTGCAACAAGTCCACTGGCCGCTTTTTTCCGTTTTTAAAGCCTAAACAGGGTTACCTTGTTCAGGTTAGGTTAGGTTAGGTTTTAAGTGAGTGGACATTTTACGCCCTCCACTGCGACCGCTCGGTCTATTGTGTCTCACACCTTTCTATATTTCTCCCAATAGGATCAGACTTCTAATGAATCCAGAATCAGATTGGGAGAGAGTTCTTACATCGCCTCTTACTCGTGTCGCTACCGGACACGAACACAGTATGTGTTCTGGTGTCCCTGTCTCCTGGAAAGTATGACGAGCAGTCGATTAGATCCGTCATGCCCTCCTCTTCCGGTATAGTGACGTAGGTAGCTACCAGGTCCTTGTTACAGAAACCAGATGTTTCTTCTGAGGCCGTATCTTCGGCCGTCCCCTATGAAAACGGTCCTATCCGCTTTCTGTTTAAAGCCAGGAAACCCTTTTTCCTATAAAAGCGGTTCTATCCGCCTTCTGTTTGGATTCAGGGATCCCTTGACAAGTACCTGTTTGTTAGGGATGGATTAGCCCTTTCCCGTGAAACAGGCGCCTGTGACTTTTAACAACAAGTTGTCCGTCAAAAAATCGGCAACCACTAAATTTATATCCTCTTCCATAAAATTAATCGTTACTAAAAATGTCTATATATTTTAATTTCAAATCAAAGTCATAAAAACATAATATATTAATATATAATGATTAAAACGGGCTTTAAGATACCGCTCGAATTCCTTGAAAACCCATCTAACTCTAAAATCAAGTAAAACGTCGTCTGTTAACTTTAAGCTGCGTCCTTACCGAGACGACACTGTCGATCGACTCTGTCTATCGACGTTGTCGACTTGGTGTGTACGTGGCAATCGACCGTGTCGATCGACCAAGGGAATCGATCGACCTGTCGATTTGTTTTATATCGCTTGTCGGTAAACATGAAAAAGCAGTCGATTAACTTTAGTGTGTGAACGTGTTTTTGACGTTCAACATTTGAAAAACTGTTAGTACTCAGTGATGTCTTGCCTAGTGTTTTCGTTGGAGAAATGAAATGGGAACAAGATAAAGTCATAGACGCTCCATTATGGGAATGGCAGGTCTATAATTCGTATCTTCTTTACAAATTTTTTGCCCGATTTTTTATAATAAATATTTAAATTCACTTTCGACAACCGAAAAAAAATTCTAAAATTACCGTTACACCTGTATTCAAGGCTCAATATGTTGACGTCATCTTTTTTTAAATCGTTTACCAGCGTTGTATCTAGTTCTAATTTGAAGACTTGGTCGAACCCAATTTTTTTGCGTGCAATTTTTTTTTAGTTAGTTGCAATAATAATATATGTGACTCAAGCAAGATGACGTAACATCTTCGTCAGACATGTTGATTTCGACTGATCGACAAGCATTTCTGTGAACTCTGGTGAGGACAGATGCAGTTTTGTCGCTTGTTGATCAACAATGTCGATAGACAAAGTCGATCGACAGTGTCGACTGCGGTGAGGACGCAGCTTTATATAACTTTGCTCCATAGCAGGGTTACTTACGGTTTAAATTGTAACGTAAATTGACAGTAACTTACGGTTAAAACCAGAGCTCATTTTGCCACTGTAATACATTTTATAGTAAAAACCAGCCTTTTCTTGGAAAGGCCTTTTATAGTCTAGTCAAGTAGTGAGTTTTTTGCGAAAAACAGTTAAAAGGGTACGAAAAAATGAGCCATTGCTTATTCGACGCAGATTGCAATTATGAGAAATGTGTCATGTCGATTTTTGCTGCAAAGGAAAAATTGCAATTGTTATTAACAAAAAACGAAAAAAAGCCATTTTGTTTTTTGATGATTACTCAAAAACTGTACAAAATAGCAAAAATTTCAAAAAAGATCATTAAAGAGGAAGAAATTTCCGATAAAATACTTTTAACTACCGAATCCCCAGCTTTATTATTTTGTAATTTTAATTTGTTGCTAAAAAAGGGTTTCTCGCGCCCCTTTCAGGCTAAGTAGGTACGCCGCCGCTATAGTGAGTACTGCATCTAAATGATTTATTGCAAAAAAAAGAGGAAAGGAGGGACTAAACATAAACCCTTCTAAATCAGCCATAGTTGCCTTCACCAAAAGGAGAAATCTAGATGGTTGATCCTACGAGGTAAAACAATCAAGATTGTGGGAGAGGTAAAATATTTGGGTGTCATCCTAGACTCTAAACTTACCTGGAACCATCATCTTTAGAAAATAAGAAAGAAAGCGGAGATGATTCTTATGTTAATCAGACGTGCTCATGAGAAAACACGGGGCCTTAAACCAAACATGGTCTATTGGTTATACACTATGGTGGTAAGGCCTATGATAACATACGCATCACTGGTATGGTGGACAAAAATGCGACAAAGAACTGCTGTTACAGAACTGGCCAAGGTACAGAAACTTGCTTGCTTAGTTTTAACAGGAGCAATTAAAACAACCCCAGCAGCAGCCATGGAGTGTCTTTTAGACCTACCACCACTTAACCTTACAGTGATGGGAGAGGCAAGAATGAGCTACTTCCAACTACAACAGAAACCAACTGGTGTCTACGCTAGTTTGGGACACAAAAACATACAAAGTCAGGTTGGCGGCAACATCCTGGACGAGAGAACAGACCAGATGATTCCCCAATACTCATTCAACAAAAACTTCGAGGTAAAAATTCCAGATCGAAGTGAGTGGCAGCAACCCGATCTCCCCGGCACGGTTCGAGACATCATCTGGTATCCGGATGGTTCCAAAACCGAGCAGGGAACTGGAGCGGGCGTGAACAGTGAAATGGGGAATTCACAATTCTCCATTTCACTAGGAACACACAGTTCTGTATTTCAAACGGAAATATATGCTTTACTGCACTGTGCAAAAGAAAATAACGTGGAGGCTTACAAAAACAAGCGGATCTGCATAATAACAGACAGCCAAGCGTCAATGGAGGCACTAGTAAACCCCAAGGTAACGTCCAAGCTAACATGGGTATGCCAAAAAAAAACTGGAAGTCCTGGGAGAACGCAACAGAGTAACTCTCTTGTGAGTACCAGGACATTCGGGGATAGAAAGCAACGAAAAAGCGGATGAGCTAGCGAGACAGGGATCATCCACACCATACTTTAGGCCAGACTAAAACCACAGCAGGAGGGCAAAGCAGGGAATGGATCCGAAACAAACACGGAGAATACTGGGGAAACCTCAGTAGAATTAGACATGGAAAAAGCTTTATAAGAGGCCCATCCAAAAGAACGAAGGAAGAACTACTCAGACAAAGTGCCAGGGTTGCTAACGGGGTATGATAACTTAAGAGGACACCTACACAGAATGTGCGACGAGGGGAAGAAACAGCCTACCATATCCTGTGCGAATGTAAAGCATTGAATCACAAGAGACAAGCATTATTTAGGCAACCGGAAATGAGCCCACAGAAATATATCAACCAACCAGTCTCGGGGTTATACAGACTTGTAGAAAGAACAAGACTAATGGGAGGATTGATATAAAAGATAATGGAGATTAGGCACAAAAATCCCATGAGGCTGCGTTGCCTTCGGTAGTCAATCAAGAAGGCTCCCAGGGAAGAAGAAGAAGAAGAATTAACCATTTTCTTTTGTACCTCCGCCTTAATTGAAAGCTGGATGATTGTTTTAATAATTACCCTATAAATTTCTCGCCTCTTGGAGTCCTTTCTATAAAAGACGTCATAAAACTATTTAAAATTTGTTTATTTTGTTTATAACGAATTTTACGATGTTTCTTACTCATCCCGAAAGGGGCACGCGGAGCCCTATCTCAAAAAAAAAAACTAAAATTATAAATATTAAAGCTAGAGATCTGGGACTTGGAAGTTTTTTATCAAAAATTTCCTTCTCTTTAGGTTTTTTTTGCGATTGCCGCTATCCTGTATAGTTTTTGAGTTATTATCAAAAAACCAAATGGCTTTGTGTTTCGTTTTTAGTTAATAAAAATTGTAATTTTTATTTGCAGAAAAAAATTCGACATGACAGATTTCGCAGAATTGCAATCAGGGTCGAATGAGCCATTGCTTATATTTTTCTTACCCTTTTAACTATTTTTTGCAGAAAACTCACTTCTTGACTAGACTATTAAAGATATTCGTCCATTCAGTACTTTCAACCTAATCTCACGCATTAATGCGAGAAATTCGAGTATTTAACAAAAACTTTCCTTTTCATGTAATCACGCTACAGCAGTGTCAAGAGGGTACTCATAATTGTTTGCTCTTATTGTTGAACAAATAATTAAACTTGAGCCATTTCACATATTCTGGGTCATTTTTTATGCCTAGTTAATCTCGTGCAGTCACGTAAATTGCATGGCCACGACAGTTAATTTTATGCTTTAAAATGGTTTGATGGTGGATTGAAGAGTAATTTCTCTAATGTTTCTGATTCTTTTGTTTTGTCTATACTTTCTTTTGATTATTAACTATTTAAATTTAATTTTTTCTACGTAGTAATGGGTATAAAAAACAAAGGGATTAAATTGGCCGTGGGTATCTAACCCTACAATATTTTTCCCTATTATAACTTTGTTCAGGTCCCATATAAAGGTATGAAATTTGGTATATAAATTTATATAATATTCTAATTACCTGTAAAAAAAATGATAAAGTTACGTCAAGTGTTTTCTAAAAACCTTTTATACATACAGGAATTCTAGTGAAATTAATGGCGAAGATTATCACCAAAATTTTGATGAAAATTTTTATGGAACTTTGGTAATAATACATTTCTTTGTGTTTGGTACTTACTATAAATTTTAGTAAAATTATTACTAGAATTCATGTGATGCTCATGCTAATTTTATAAACATCTTTTGGATTAGTTTAACATAACGCATGCCACCACAAACCGTCTGGCACTACAACTCCGCCGACTGGGATGGTCTGAGAGATTTCCTTGCCGCCTACCCTTGGGATCCTACCTGCTTTTCTACTCACGATCCTTCCAAAATATATAAACAGGTTACCGAAACAATTCAACTAGGCATTAGGACATATATTTCCCACACTTAAAAGAACCCCATAACTTCAAATCCCAAACAGTGGTTTTCTAAATCCTGTGACAAAGGCAGACTTTTAAAAATTAAAGCCCATAAAAAAATTCTCCATAACCCTAGTCCCGAAAATCAACGGGCTAGCATCGAAGCAAGATAACAGTATAACAATCTCAGAAGCAAAGGACCATTTTAACAATCGGATAGAAGATAAAGTTCTCTCGTGCTCGAATGGCAGTAAAGTTTTCTGGCCCTTTCCCAAAACTATTAGTCAAAACTTCTGCACAAATTCTTTTCCACCCCGAACTATTGCCCAAACAATTTGCTGCCAATTATACGCTTGACCCTCTACCTAATCTTCCTCCTTCAACAGTTGCTTCTTTATCTCATAAAATGTCCAATATCATTTTGAAAGTTAAATAGATGAAGCAAATTCTTTCTTCTCTTAATACTAAAAAATCGTCCGGGCTGGATGGCATACCAGCAATCGTCTTAAAAAAATGTGCTTTTGAGCTTGCACCCATCCTAACTTGCCTCTTTCGAATCTCTTACGACACGGGCATTTTCACGGAGAGTTGGAAAGCTGCACGTGTGCAACTTGTCCCCAAAAAAGGATGCAAAATTCTCCCTTCTAACTATAGTTGTTTGCAAAGTTATGAAAAAATTCATTAATTCCAAAATCTTAAAGTACCTGGAAAAACACAAGATCTTACATCATAGACAGTATGGATTCCGTCACCGAAGATCCACAGCTGATCTTCTTTCCTTTGTCTCACACAACTGGAACAAGTCCCTTGAGTTTCTTGGTGAGTGCCAGATCGTTGCTCTTGACATATCCAAAGCTTTTGATCAGGTCTGGCATGATGGGCTTCTTAACAAACTTCCTTCTTACAGTCTTCCACCTAAGCTTTGCTCTTGGCTCTCCAGTTTCCTTTCTAATCGACGTATATCAGTTACTGTAGATGGGCATTCTTCCAGCTTCTACCCACGTAGCAACCACGCTGTTTCTTCTACACATTAACGATCTTCTCTCTTCCACGATCAATCCCATTTATAGTTTTGCTGACGATATCCTTCACTCTAGTATTCAATTTCTTAAGCCACCATGTAATTCTGATTTGGAAAACAAGCGCAGGTCAATGCAGATATCTCTTTTACAAGACCTCAAACTTATCTTAGATTGGGGCTCAAAAAATCTTGTTCAGTTTAATGCCTCGAAAACACAGTCATGTTCGCTGTCGCAGAAAAAGTCTGCCAATGCTCATGCGTTACATATGAGCAGAATAAAGAGTCGTTTAATCTTCTCGGCGTTACTTTTGAGAATAACCTTAACTGGCACAAGCACATTACGTCCATAGCCTCGGGAGATTAAAAAAAGCATGGATTCCTTTCGAGCCAGAAAGTATTTCTCTTTTTCCAACCTGTATACTCTGTATGTATCCCAAATCAAACCCTCTTTAGAATATTGTTTTCATGTCTGGGGAATGGCGTCCCCTACAACACTTAGCATTCTGGACTCTGGACACTTAGCATTCTGGACTTCTTGCCCACCGTTGAGCTGTAGGGGATCTGTCGCTCTTCTATAGGTTTTTCACGGCTCCTGCTCTGAGGAGTTGACCAGTATAATTCCTTCTCTGGCAGCTCCCAGCAAAGCAACACGTAGTGTAACTTTTATGCATCCTTTTAGAGGTCAGTTAGAGAGGCCCTGAACTTCCCGCTTTCTTCGTTCCTTTATCCCTGGAGTGTCAAGACTATGGAATCTGCTACCCGCAGGAGTTCTTCCTTCTCCAACCTCCAAATATTTAAGTCCCGTGTAAACAAACTCCCTTTCACCACACTTAAGACACCCACGGTACGTAAGTACTTAGGCATTAGCCTTCGTGGACTGTCTCAAGATAAAAAAAATAATAAAAATCAAAAGTGTTTCAATATCGGGGTTAGGTCCGCTTGGTATTTATTTACTCCGCTTTCAGCCGAGATGTAATATTGGAACTTAGCTCCGGTAGCCCTAATCATATTTAAATATTTGAATTTTAAATGCTTTTTACTTTGGTGTAACATTTTGTATTAAAAAATAGGCCTTTTTAAATATATTAGTATAATTTTAACGAAACTTCTTATTAATAAATTACAATTAAGAGGGTTAATTAAACAGAATTATAGTATTTTTACGAGTAACTTATATTCTTATGTAGTTCCGGTTGTGCATTACAAACTAATACAAGAATTATTTGCATTTTATCAACTTGCCAAGCTTGTAAGACAAAGAAAAAATAAACGTTTTCAATTGCAACTCATTGTCATACCAAATTTAGAAATGGATAAAGAAAAGCTGATTGAAATATAATTTAATTTCACGCTTTTGATCTTGCTGGCCGCTGAAAAAGTGAAAACAAATAAACAATGGAAAAAGTAAACTATTGGTAAAGTAATGGTCTCACTCATTAGATGTTAAATTTAAATTTTTGCGTTGTTAGAGTTTGTTTGATATCATACCCTCATTTTTTTTTGTAAAGTTAAATAATATGTGAGACTTAAGCTAAGGGCACACAAAACTACTTTTGCTGCCCAATTTTGAGACTGCAGCTGCAAAAGTTTCGTATTATGTTCAGACGAAGAAAGGATCTCGCAGTATGCAATATTTCCAGATACACCTGGCTTTAAAAAATGCAGATATTAAGAAACATTTCTATGATATTAATAATCAGAAAAAATATCCGCGGCTTATTAATTTAGTTATTTTATGGAGACGACGCGCCATAAAATAGAGGAATGTAGTATTGGTTTCCGATTCAAAAAAAAAAGTTATTTTAAAAACTTTTCAGTTTATATGAACTTTTTATCTTCAAATTAGTTAAACATTTGCCTTACGAAGTTTGTAGAACTACTTTATAAACAATCTGCAGATACAAGGGGGCTCAATAGTGTGACAAAGCTCGATATCTCCGAAATCGTCCATGATAGTGACAAACTATACAGAAATTATAGACAAAAAGGGCATAAAATGTAAAATTATTTTCTATTCCAGAATTTTCCGATCAATCCACTGCCACTCAAGAAAACTCCCTTATTTTTAACTTTTCCCCTATAATAAAAAATTTATGGCATAAAATCAATTTATAAAAAATAGCGACCCTGTATATTAAGCTGGAAATTGATATATAGAAACAATGTCGACCTAGATGGTTTTTAAATATCATTTTCTGTTTTGACTTTTTCGTCTAAACAGGAATTGATTTTTACAATTCATTTATACAGGGTGTTACTTAATGGTATGTCATAATTTGAAGGAGGCATTCCTGGATCGATTTTAAGTCGAAAAGTTCATATAAACGTGGGCCCTAAAATGCTTAGTTATTAAGATACAGGGTGTTAAAGTTTTATTTTATTTTCACTTTTTAATACATTTTTCAAAGACGGTTTGAGATATTGAACTGAATTTTGGCACAGGATATTATGGCATAAAAACACACTTTTCAGATGTTCATTTAATTTTTTTTGCAACCAGTGGCGTAGCTATGACGAATTTTCAAAACAATTTTACAAAAAAAATACTACGCCATTGACTTGGGAAAAAAAATATGGTTTTATAATAATTATCAATCAATTATAAACAAAAAATCCCTCTTTCATTTTTGCCGTAAAGCTTACCGTTTGGGAGAAATCGTTAATTAAAAAAATGTCTTATGTACCCAAATTGCATCTTGAAAAATTATTATTGAAATAAATCAAGTTAGCTTTGCTCGTTGCCAGCGATTGTTGTTTTGTTGTTGTAAACATTATGACACTGACGTTAATTATCATGCTTGATTGTGTTAAACTTTTATTTTCAATTTTAAATACATTTTTAAATATTTATTTTTAAGCTATTTTCTTACAAACTAGTGAACAAAAAGCAATAACAATTAAATACAATACATACATAATTTACAAAAAATGTTGGAAATGACCACCTCTCGCCTCTATGCAGGCTTCTGCTCTTCTTCTCATTGAATTACGAACCCTTTCAAAAATTCCATGCGTGTTTCGGATAGTTTCACATCCGTCAATAATTCTATTTCTGAGTTCTTCTAATGTCACAATTGGTGTATGATAAACTAATGTTTTTAGGTGTCCCCACAAATAAAAATCTAGGCTGTTCAGGTCAGGCAATCTAGGTGGCCAAAATTGTGGTCCTCCACGGCCTATCCAATGATTTTGGTAGGCTCTATTTAAATGCTCACGAGCCAATATGCTAAAGTGGGCGGGAGCGCCATCATGCATAAACCAAAGTTGTTGCCGTAACTGAAGAGGAACATTTTCAAGAAGCAAAGGCAAATCATTTTGGAGAAAATTACAATAATCCTGTCCGTTAAGGCGTCCTGGTAAAAAAAATGGTCCAATTAAATGGTCGGATACGATACCGATCCAAACGTTCAGTGAAAATTGTTCCTGAAAATGTGTCTCTGTAATCGCATGAGGGTTTTCCTGGGCCCAGTATTGATTGTTATGGAAATTGGTTATTGCATTTCTTGAAAAATTTGCTTCGTCCGTAAACAATATTTTGGCATCAAAATGAGGATTTTCTGTTATTTTTGGAGATACCATCTACAAAATTGCGTACGTGGTTCATAATCTCTAGGAAGCAATGCCTGAACCCTTTGTATGTGAAAAGGATATAACAAAGAATCTCTTAAAATCTCCCATACCGTCTTGTAGCAGATGTTTAATGCCATACCTATTTTTCGCGTACTTGTGGTTGGATCCTCTTCGACTGCATGCAGGACAGCCTTCTCCACTGCCGGTGTTCTAACTGTACGGGGCCTTCCCTCGGAAATATTAGCTTTAAAACTGCCAGATTCAGTCAGACGACGATGAATGTTTATAAATGTTCGTCTATCTGGGAGAGCGCGATTAGGATACCTTTCTTGATACAAACGCCGCGCCTCCACAGCATTACCATTAGCTAGACCATAAAGGAAATGCATTTGTGTCATTTCCAAATTAGAATAATTTACCATTTTTTTTTAACTAGCAAAATGCACGTTTTAAGATTGAAGGAGAAATAAATACAAACTGTCAAGAATGATAATTAACGTCAGTGTCATAATGTTTACAACAACAAAACAACAATCGCTGGCAACGAGCAAAGCTAACTTGATTTATTTCAATAATAATTTTTCAAGATGCAATTTGGGTACATAAGACATTTTTTTAATTAACGATTTCTCCCAAACGGTAAGTTTTACGGCAAAAATGAAAGAGGGATTTTTTGTTTATAATTGATTGATAATTATTATAAAACCATAATTTTTTCCCAAGTCAATGGCGTAGTATTTTTTTGTAAAATTGTTTTGAAAATTCGTCATAGCTACGCCACTGGTTGCAAAAAAAATTAAATGAACATCTGAAAAGTGTGTTTTTATGCCATAATATCCTGTGCCAAAATTCAGTTCAATATCTCAAACCGTCTTTGAAAAATGTATTAAAAAGTGAATATAAAATAAAACTTTAACACCCTGTATCTTAATAACTAAGCATTTTAGGGCCCACGTTTATATGAACTTTTCGACTTAAAATCGATCCAGGAATGCCTCCTTCAAATTATGACATACCATTAAGTAACACCCTGTATAAAAAGTATTTCTTTATCACATGGCAAATATATTTTTTATTAATACATTACTTTCACATTTATATCTTAATTTTCAGAAGCAATTTAATGCTGCTATTTCTTACAGTGTGGAACAAAAATAATGTATTTATGGTTTTTTAAGATTGTGGCATCACTAAATAACTAATTAAGAAAAAAACATTAGAAATATGAAAGTAATTTTTAGCTTCTATAACTTTTGTACCCCTAGTTTTTCTCTGTCGTAAACGATTTTGGAGATGTCAAGCTTTGTCGGACCATTAAGTAACCATCTCATTATATTTGAAACATGTTATTAAATTTACTTGTTATCTTACTAAAAAAAAACAATGTGATCGATTTAATTATGATTTTATTAAAGAAACTCTTACTTATTAAATAACCGCCTCTTTTGGCAGTTCTTCACACATTTTTTGTTATGTCCGTATGAAATACCTCTGAAAATTGAATATAAAAATTAAATATTATAATATCAAAAAAAGTCGCAGAAGTGCAAGAGTCTTGCAGGTCGGTCTTGGTCTTGCGTAGTCTTGCACACCTCGGTCTTGGTCTTGCATACCCCGGTCTTGGTCTTGGTCTTGCATACCCCGGTCTTGGTATTGGTCTTGCAAGCGAAAAGGTGGTCTTGTTCTTGGTCTTGGTCTTGGTCTTGCTGCAAGACCATACCAAGTCCAAGACAAGACCGGTCTCTCATCACTAATTACCATAATACACGCTGGTTCCGAAGACGGATTTGTCCCAAACTGCTTGCTGTTATCTGCAAAGAATATTAAGGAGCTTGGATTATCATGAGGATATAATTGCAGAATTTTTAAAAAATGGTTTCAAAATTATCTTTTAAAAAAAATTCCAAACAACAGTGTTATTGTCATAAATGACGCAAGCTACCACAGCCGGCTGCTACACAAAGCACCAATTTTATCAAGGTAAAAAACTGAAATCCAGGAATATTTGTTAGAAAATGATATTTATTTTAAATTCAGTTACAAAAAAGCGCAACTCTTGGAAGTCCTAAATTCATATGCAATTAAAAAACAATACTCGTATGTATGTGATAATTTGGCTAAACAGGCTGGGCATACTGTCTTCCTCCGTATCACTGTATGTTTAACCTCATAGAGCATTTGTGGAACCAAGTATCATCAAAGATCAGAGCAGAAAATGTTACACCTACTTTAAGTCTCATTGCTATAAATTTGATAAAAAATGTAATTACTAACATACCAGTTGAGAGCTGGAAAAATTTAGTACAGCACATTATAAAAATTGAGGAATCTTACATTTCGATACAAAACAACAAAAAGCCTATTAAATTATTCTCAATGATGACTCTGATAGTGAAACGAATTAGATTTAGATTTTAAATTTAAAAAAGTAATTAGGTTTCAGATAATATAGTTATAAATTTATTAAAACTTAATTAATTTTTTATATTTTTTTAATTTATAATAATTTTATTATATTATTATGAATAATAGTCAATACAAAACCCACCTGCCTCAGCTTAGCGGGTTAAAATTATTTTTTACCTTTAAAAAAAGATGAAAAATCGGTTTTTTTAAAATAACTCAAAACTACTGACTATGGAAAAATTTAAATTTAAAATAAAAACTCAAATATCTTAAAAATTAAAAGAGTTACGAAAAAATGAATAGTAAAAATATCCTTTTTTGGGTTTCTCTATAAAAATAGTTATATAAACATTTATATTAAAATAATTAATTAAGGAGATATAACAAAAAAGTGATTTTGGTCATTAAAAATTTCCCCCAATACAATATTTTATTGGTACAAGTAAGTAAAACCCAACCCCGATCCATTTACAAATTAATTAAAAATGGTTTATTTTTTAGAAACAAACTAATAAATGTCCTCGAGGCAATGGGGGATAACCTGGTGGCACGAATATTTAATTTTAATTTTTGTGCAATAACTGCCCATACCTATTTCTGAAACTTTAATTGAAATAAAATTTAAATTTATTTAATTGAAAAAATATTAATAAGTCCCCCAAAAACATATATAAACATTAAAAATGAAAAGGAAACTTTTTAAATAATTTTATGTTGAGGGATAAAAAGGGTAAAATGGGGAAAAACCCCCCTTTCGTGGGACCCCACTATTTCTTTCCGAATTTGTAGTTGATCTGTTTCTAAAAAGAGAATGAAAAAGGTTTATCGGGAATTTATGACCTCCCAAAATCATTTAACGGTGAATTCCAGATTTACCCGGACTAATTGTATATCCCTTTTACCGGGTAACATTTTTTAAAACCTTTTGATATTTAAATGTAAATACTTTTTTTTCCATCAATCCCATCACTCCTTATAAACACGTTAATCTTATGGCACCAATTATATTCCGTTTAAACCAACTTACATTAGGGTGAGAAAAAAAATAAATATTGTGTCTAGTGGGTAAATTAATGATATTACATAAAAATGCCATTAGGAATTCATTATCGAATTTCGGGTTTTTATATCTGTGTATTATTTGGGTTTTAAACTTAATTTAGAAGAATAGAATATAAATATTATCATGGTGTTTACATTTTTTATCCAAAATGCAGTTAAAATTTGTTGTGCTAACTACAGTTCCCCCATGCCTAACTGATGGATCAAAATTTAAAAAACTAGAAACCTTGTGGAAGTTGATATTCAAGAATGCAAAAAAAAACTGTGTTTCAGAAAAAAAAATCATTTCTGTCAGTGGTTTAGTTCGGTTTCAAAAAATATTAATGGTCCTTTTTTAAACAGTGTCAAACTTCCAATATATAGCAAATTTTGAAAGCAGCTTAATTATTTTAAAAACAATAATATTGCTCAGGGGAAGAAACTATATGTGATAATGTCTTCTGACTTTAACAAATTTTAGAATCTTAGCTAAAACTGGAGTTTGGAAATATCGAGACAAAATTATATTTTTTATGAAGATTTAAAAGGGGAGAAGATATTAAAAATATATTTAACCATATTTCGAAAAAACAAATTATAAAAAAATAAATGTAGCTTGGGTATAAAACTAATTTATCCACTATATTATTTCAAAAGTGTATACTAATAATCCATTTTTTAACAAAATAAGTTAGAAAAAGATTTTCAAATATGTTTCCAAACTTTTAAAAAATATGATAACAAGTGCCGAAAATATCTAATGATGAGAAAACCTTTTGCCAAAAAAGAAGGAAAAAAGTTTTGTTAAAAAAAGATGCCCAACGCCCAAACAGTTTTAAAAGCAATAAAAAGGAAAAGGTAATTTATTTTAGGTTAAACTCTGATGCAAAATTTGTTTAAAAATACTATTTTTAATAGTTGTGTAGAATCGCTCCGATTGGGATGTAAAATTAACATGATTAATTTTTTATTTTTTTTTGACTTGTTAAACTTTTTTTCTTAAAAATTCATCGAAAAATATGAAAAAAAAAAATAAAAAATGTAATTTTTCAACTAAAAAAAAGTCCATTTGAATTTTCCATTTTTTTTAATATTTTTTTTACAAAAATAGAAAAAATCAGAATTTTTTAAATTAAAGAATGATTTTTCCAAAAATTGAAATATATCATTTTTTATTTTCAAAAAAAAATTAACCCCAAAAAATTATTTTTTTTGGGGGGTTTAATTTAATAATTTGTATATCCCCTATAAAAGAACAAATTAAAAAAACCTTTCAATATCTCTATTCTCCCCTTTTTTGGCCAAAAAAAATTTAAAAAAACCCTTTTTTTCTTAAAAAAATTTTTAAAATTTTTTTTGTTTTAAATTTTTTAAATTCCAGGGCCAAAATTGGGGATTTTTAAAAACCCCAAAATTGGTTGTTGAATAAGCTTAAGTAATTAATTTTTTAAATTTTTAATTTAATTTTTCCAAAAAAAAAATGGGAAAACTAAGTAAGAGCAATAGCCCGTAAAAACCGGAAAAAATTTTAAAAGTAGAAAAGTTAATAAACGCCCCTTTAATTTTTTTTTTTTATTTTAGACCCCAGGAAATTCACACCACAAAATTGGCCTTAATAAAAATTAAAAAATTAGGGGGTTTTTTTACCCCCCAAAAAATCTTGTAGGGATAGATAGGGTTCGGCCATCCCAACGGGTTAACTTTATATCTCGAAATTTGACGCTAAATAATTAGGAATCTTGGGGGGGCTTATTTTTAATCGGCATGGCTAAAAAAGGGGGCCGTCACCCAAATGTTCTTAACTGTTTATTTGCGAACCACGGCTTTGGAAAAATTTTTTTTCGTAATTGATCTTTGGGGCTTCCGCTTAAAAAAAAGGCGCCTTAAACCCCTCAAATGTCACCGTTGTCATATTTTTGGAACCATATTAGGAAATTTAGCACGGGTGAGTTACACTTGGGCCAGCAAGGTAAAAAAAAAGGCCGTCACCTGTCCTGCCCCGTCAACGTCATATTTTTTCCAACCATTACTTAGAACCGCTTTTTGTAGGTGTATCTTAGGGCCTTCGAAAACTAAAAAATGGCGGTGATCAAATGTCATTTCAAAGTCTAACCCTGTGGGGGGGGGCCCCCCCGCCTTAAGGGGGGGCCCGGGTGGCCGGGGCTTAGGGGGGGGGAAGAACCTTTTATTATTATATTAATCAAATTTTTAATATTAAATAATAAAAACATTGTATATATTAAATTAATTTATTTAAACCCAATACAGGGGGAATCAAAAAAGGGTACTTTTAAGTACAACATTAATAAAAT
>JAHBCN010009002.1:0-36638 GCA_019359885.1 Listronotus oregonensis | reverse complement strand
TTCGTCTATTAATGATCCCACGCTTATAGAGAGGCTTCCTCCTCTTGCCCACTGTCGAGCTGTGGGGGATCTGTCGCTCTTCTATAGGTATTTTCACGGCTTTTGCTCAGAGGAGTTGGATAGTATAATTCCTCCTCTGACAGCTCCCAACAGAGCAACACGTAGTGCAACTTTTATGCATCCTTTTACAGTTCAACTAAAGACTCCTCGAACTTTCCGCTTTCTTCGTTCCTTCATTCCTAAGTGTCCAGGCTATGGAACCTGCTACCCGCAGAAGCTTTTCCTTCTCCTTCTAGTCTTCAAATATTTAAGTCCCGTGTGAACAAATCTCCTCTTACCACACTTGAGATACTCACGGTACACAGTAGTACTTAGGCCTCAGCGTTCGTGGACTGTCCAAAGATAAAAAAAAATAAAAGGCTTGATAGTGATTTCGAATTCACCCAGTATATTATACTATATATTGGAAAATCTGTTGAATATTTTTCAGTTTTCTTAACACTGGGGACCGAAATACGGAAAAATAAAAGCATATCTAATGTTGCGAACAGCAAGCTGAAATCGATAGAATTTTTATGTTTTTGCTTTAGACACATTTTAAGGTAATCCTAGCACAAGCATACATTTAACGCTCACTTTGTTTGTGTAAAAAGTTATTCATAAATATAGAAACTGTTTATTTTCTTTTTTAATTTTATTTTTCACGTAAAAATCTATACACTTACCTTATAAACATGTTAGTAAAAACCAAAATACTTACCCAGATGTTTGTTTTATTAGGAAAAATTTGTTTTTTATTTAAATGTTCATAATCTGGATTAAATATACGGGGTGTTTCTGTAATACTGCAAAAAAATTTACAAACGGACTCCTTTAAAAAAGTATGAAAAAATATTACTAGGAACCTATATCCTAAACTTCTTTATTTTAGAACAACAAGGCGAAAAAAATTTAAGAAAAAAAAAGTATTAATTATTTTATTTTACAAATCAAGATAAACATGCACTCATGACATTTGGGATAGATGTTTATGTTTTTTAAACCTCGCCTACAACAATATTTCTAATCATCTACTGCTCTGAGCAAGAAATGCAATCTGCCACCCTTAATAGTGGCAGATTGCCACCCTTAATAGATTTTTCATTGTATTTTATATTGCTTATTTGTATTGCTGATTTTGTATTTAATATTTTTATTTAAAAACGGCATAATTTACGAACAAATTTTTCAGGACCAAAAAGTATCTAATTAAGTAAGGCCTTTACAAACCATTTCTTAAATTTCAAATTTCCAATATGAAAAAAAGATACAAAAAAAAAATTTAAAAATTACAGATTTCAACCCTTTTTCAGAAGAACAGATGATTAAAAATATTGTTGTGAAAAAACCTTGAAAAATATAAATATCTGTCCCAAATTTTACCCGCCTACTTTTATCCACATTTACAAAATAAAATATATATTTTTTTTAATTTACCGCCCCGTAGTTCAAAAGTTAAGAGGCTTAGGACATATGTTTATAAGAACTTTTTTTTCGTATTTTTTATCCAAGAAGTTCGCTAGTAAAATTTGTCGCAATATTAAAGAAACACCCTGTATAAATAAAAATACCTGGGGTGGCCTAAATTTGTTTACCTCAAATTTTCTGTTTTTGATAGTCTTAAATTTAAAAAAATTATTTGGTTAAGATGGCTAAACGTTGTTTTTCCTATTGTACTGTTACTACACGTGATTATGTTCCATTTTTTCGATGTCCTAAGGATATAGAGAGGTAGGTATGCATGTATGTTTTAAATCAATTTTTATGTTATTTTTTTTAAACATGTAACAAAAAACATAATTTTGTAAGTAAGCGGTAAAATTTATCTATTGCCATTATTTTAAAATGAAAGCAAATCTGGTAATAAAGAGTACTAAAAACTTAAGATATTATAAAAATCTGTAAAATTTGTAAAACATATTTTTTCTGTTATAATTTAACTTATCATCTTTTATTTTCTTTGCAACCAAAGTAATTTATTTGTCAATAATGGTTTATAAAAAGTAAATGCATAATACAAACATTAATAATCTCACCCATATTATTATATATTTCTAATTGAACGCCCCCCGTATAAAAATATAATCAACCGGGAGTTAGACTAATCATATTGAACCTACGCGGTAGACGCACTTATTTGTCTGCTGCACCGTGGCCACCCGTGGCCAGGTCTGTTTAAGGTCAACGGCGATATTTTGCGATAATAAAAGAGTGAGAGGACTTTATTAGAATATCCTTAGACTATGGTTTGGGGTCTGAGAGGTAAAATGTAACATTTTTTTTTGTTTAGTAAATAAAATCGGCGTTCCAAGTAAAAAGTTTTTATATTTTTTTCTTTACCACCTATTTTGTATTCTTAAACCTGGTTATATACCAAATTTTAAGATTCTTCTTTTTCGGAAGTGCTCTATAATCTTTATGGCACAATAAATGAGTGAGTGAGTCAGTCAATCACTCAGTCAGTGGTAAAATGGGCGATTTTTAAAATCATGTATCTCAAAAACCACCTTACGTAACTTTCTCAATTTTCTCGTAACTTTATGTAAAACGATAACGAAGTTATGATAGTGGGAAAACATACTGAAACTTTTCGTGTAATATACACACTGCGTAAGTAAGGCCAGAACTTTGCTGGCTCCTATTTTTCTATGTAATATCCATAAACAAAAAAATATATATTTTTAAATCCCTTCTGGGCTATATATGCAATTTTAAAAAATGTTTTTTTGACCCCAAACTTTATAAACCCTTTGGTAAATGGAAAAATGTAAACTTTTTCGGCTATCTAAAACAAAAATCTAATTTCGGTCCTGTTATATCTACTCGCAAATAAGAAAAACCCTTAAGGCTTTTTTGACCGCTCCTATAACGTTGTCTCTCGGAAATGAAACAACGACATTTTCTAACCAGGCACTAGTTGAAACAAAAATTCTATCGAACGAGAAGTTGTGGGAATTTCAGTATCTTTCCGAGACAATATCGATATATTCTAAACTCTAATATGAGCTCAACCGTACAGTGGCGTAACAACTTGAGGATGGGCCCGTGTTCAAGAGATACCGTACTCTTATTATATTAGTATATTTTCGTTATCGTTTCCCATAAAGGTATGACATTTGGTATGTAAATCCACATAAGTATTTTCATTACTTGTGTAAAAATTAAGGAGTTATGTCAAGTAGTTTCTGAGATATTTGACAGTGGCGGTTGTGGTCAATCTTTCGGAGACGTCATTAGTTAAAATTTCAAATGCATATGGCCTAACTGATTTTGATTTTAAAAAAAAACATGACTAAAGGATTCAATTTTAGGCTTTATTTCACACAAACGTTTACTCCAAAGAAAAACAAGAAAGAAAATTCAAAAATAAATGAATAACAAACAAACACCTCGAAAAATTCGTAATTTTCCTCTTCGCGGCTGTTGACCCAGACCATGCGATTACACTGCTTCGGAAAGCAGCCGAAATCGCCAAATCGTAAATTAGATCGGGAATACTCGACTTGGCTCCGTTTAACACAATACGATCAATGCAGGCTGACAGCCCGGCTTTTTGCCAACGAACGAAACCACCGATCTAAAGATCGCTGCGCGAAGCTTGGGGAATCCAGTAATCGGTCAACGAGTTTATATACTTGGAATAATAAAGGGAAATTTTAAAGATTGAAAAAATATATATTTTTTTTATTATGCTTTTGTTCGCAAATATTAGTCAAAAATATTGGAAGGTCATTGACCAAATGACCCAATGGAGAAGCCGCCACTGATATTTGATCCTGATAATCGACCAATTGTCTACTGACTGGCTGACTTACCCACCTACTCAATAATTGACTTATCAAAATTATAAGTTTTTGAAGTTTTTAAAGAAATAACATAAAATTAAATTAAAACATATTCATGCATACATACCCTTCTATATCCTTAGGACATCAAAAAAATGGAACATAATTACGTGTAGTAATTTATGTAAATATTCCCAAAACATCTTTTATTTCGTGATATGTAAAGATATATCAGTAGCTACCTAATTTTTATCTCGACAGAGACACAAAGACAATGTAACAGTATTAATTTTGGTATCAGCACCATCTAATCAATGTTATGATAAACAACGTTGACATTTTACTGAAGCAGCGTTTAAAAACGTCGTTTAATACCACATTTCTAGACTTTGGTAGGCCCCCAAAGCCAGTGGGCCCGTGTTCAGTAACTACCCAGCAGTTACGCCACTGCAACCGTCTACTAAAAAGAATCTAAAAAATAACATCATTATGTTCGACTTTTTATTTTTGTCACGTATTCATTTTGTATATGCTTTTTAATGACATCGAAAAACAGCCCATATCTATATTCCTTTCCGGCATTTTCATCACAATAAGTAAAAGACATGTATTAAATATTTTATTATTTAGTATGGAAAAATTTTACATAAAAATATACATTTTTCTTTCAAAAATAAATGCGAATGGAAGCATCTGGGAAAAAAAACTCATGCCATATTGATCTTTTATTTATTTATATACAGGGATGCGCAAAAGTCCGGAATAAAATTAATATCTTTTTAACCAGTAACTTAGGAAAAAACGCTGAAACACGTCAATTGATTTTAAATTGTACACATTTTTTGGCAATAAAATGAAATATTTTTTTTCAACCCCTTAGCTGCAACCCTTTCCCAACTTTTTTTTTTTTCAAATGCAAACCTATGTCGTGTATGGGCTCAGTGAAAAGCTCGTAAAAAATGGAATTTGACCATACCCTTTCTTTTTTTTAAACTCATGTGGTTACCAGGAAATGAGAAAAAACTTTTTAAAAACAAAAAAGTTAGAAATACCTACTTAGTGCTATCTACGGGTGAATTAACGTTGCAAATAAACAAATAAAGTGGCATTCAGCATTGATGATGTACACTGCTCAACAATTGCTAAGGATCATCAGTACCAAGTTTCTAAAAGTTTACAAATTTTAAGAACAGACCAACCTGGGCAGGCAGCACAACAAATTTTATTGATTATGTGTAAAACTGATAACGTAATCTGGCATCAACATTCTTTGGAATTTATTTTTTCAGAAAAAAATTACAATAAAATTAGTTATAATCCCAAGCAATTGTTGAGCAGTGTACTTCAAAAAGAGAAAAAGGTTGTTAAATTTTTGTACCAAATTTAATGCCCTGATAAGAAAAAAAATTTTTGACTCAGTTTTAAAATTGTGGCATTTCTGGGTAAAATTGAAATCTGTTTAGTTTATTAATTGTGTACCTTCAAAGTGTTCTTTTTTAATTTGCCAAACAAAAATGGTATTGTCAGAGAGGCAGCGTATCGAAGTCTTGATATTGTTGGCATGTGGGGATAGAATGCGGAGTCAAAGTAAAGTGTGTACTTTATTTAATGCAAAATATCCGAAAAATCACATTTTCCAGGCTACTGTGAGTAAGATATTACACAAATTTGAAGAACATGGTACAGTGAAGGACTTGCCCAGAAGTGGCCGGCCACTAGACGAAGATCAAAATGGACATTGCCGTATCTCTGCAGGAAGATCCACATTTGTCAACGGTTTCATTACCCCAAAACAATCCTGCGTCTAGACGTACGATTGGGAGGTTTTTGAAAACAGAAAAATACCACCCATATAAGGTATATTTTGTCCAAGAGCTCTTGGAAGATGACTATGACAGGCGTTTGCAATTTTGTGAGGAAATAATGAGGCGATGTGACGAGAATAATGGGTTTCCACTGAACATACTCTTTTCGGACGAAGCTACTTTTATTTAAATGGAGTAGTTAACAGGCACAATTATCGATTCTGGAGTCAGGAAAACCCACACTGGATATGCGAAGCTCATACGCAGCGTCCTCAGAAAGTAAATGTATGGACAGGCATCATCAACAACAGAATATTAGGGCCATACTTTTTTGAGGGAAACCTTACAGCTGCACGCTACTTAGACTTTTTACGCTTTAAATTAGTGCCTGCTTTAGCTGTTATGTTTCCCAATGAACACTTTGGTTCCAACAGGACGGCGCTCCCCCACATTTTGGTATTAACGTCAGAGAATATCTCGATGAAATATTTGCAGGACGCTGGATTGGACGACGTCGTACAATTGAATGGCCGCCACGATCCCCAGACTTAACGCCATTAGATTATTTTTTTGGGATATCTGAAAGACAAGGTTTATCAAAATAGGCCGGCTAATATTGAAGATCTAAAAAACAGAATTAGAGTGGAATCACATAACAAACTGGCTGAGGCCATTCGGAATTCCGTAGACGGGTTTTACCATTGCCTAGAAGCCTGCCAAGTAGAGGGTGGAGGGCATTTTCAGCATCTGTTACGTTAATTCACCCGTAGATAGCACTAAGTAAGTATTTCTAACTTTTTTGTTTTTAAAAGAGTTTTTTCTCATTTCCTGGTAACCACATAAGTTTAAAAAAAAAGAAAGGGTATGGTCAGATTCCATTTTTACGAGCTTTTCAATGAGCCCATACACGACATAGGTTTGCATTTGAAAAAAAAAGTTGGGAAGGGTTGCAGCTAAGGGGTTGAAAAAAAAAATTTTCATTTTATTGCCAAAAAATGCGTACAATTTAAAATCAATTGACGTGTTTCAGCGTTTTCTTCCTAAGTTACTGGTTAAAAAGATATTAATTTTATTCCGGACTTTTGCGCATCCCTGTATTAAACTTGTATGTATTTATTTTTCTTTATTAAAGCCCACGAAGGCTTGTATGAAGCCTAAGTACTGGGCATTGTGGGTTCCGAGTATTTAGATATTAAACGCATTTTTCCCAGTTCCTTCAACGAGGAAGTGCTACTACGGATGTTATGCAAATAACTACTATCTCTGAACTATCTTCTATTAACACCTGGGCAATGATATCCAGACGGGACCTGCAGTTTAACTTAGATTCCGAATTACAGACAAAGGCACGTGGCCTTTGCCCGATGAACACACCGGGTAATCCAGGAGAGTGGCTCACCACTCTTTATTCTGCAATTTTTAAGGTACAAAAATGTAACTTGGGAATATCATATAATTTCTAATTTGATGTTTTGTGACAACTCATGTGACTTTCGCTGACTTCCGATTTAACCGAAGATGACCCTAACTTTTGATTTTTAAATAAAATATTTTTATATTTTTGAATTTCTGGGAACATTTGCATATAGCGGTTTCCCACATATCAAATTTTAACAGCTTTAAAAAAATATTTGATACTAAATTAAAAATTCTCCTGAAAAAACGCAACAGGGTAGCTCTCCTGTGGGTACCAGGACATTCGGGAATAGAAGGCAACGAAAAAGCGGATGAGCTAGCGAGACAGGGATCATCCATATCATACTTTGGACCAGAACCTGCCCTTGGAGTGACCAAAACCACAGCACGAGGGCAAACCAGGGAATGGATGGAGCCTTGGTAGAATAAGATATGGAAAAAGCTTTATAAGGGGCCCATCCAAGAGAACAAAGAAAGAACTACTCAGACAAAGTAGGAAAATACTTCGCATAAGAGTAGGACTGCTAACAGGCCACGATAACCTAAGAGGACTGCTACACAAGATAGGCTCATATAATGGGGACCCAAGTTGCAGAATGTGCGACGAGGGGGAAGAAACAGCCTACCATATCCTGTGCGAATGTAAACCGTTAAATACCAAAAAACAGGCATTGTTTAAGCATCCGAAAATGAACCCACAGGAATATATCACCAGTCAGTCTCGCGGTTATACAGACTATAGAAGGAACAAGTCTAATGGGAGAATTGGTATGAAAGATACTGGGAGATTAAGCACAAAAAGCCCAAGAGGCTGCGCTGCCTCCGGTGGTAAATCAAGACGGCTCCAGGAAAAAAAAGAAGAAATTAAAAATTTTAAAAATGGTTTTAGTGAATAAAAGCTAACTTTGTAAATATTATTTCTAAGAAAAAATATTTCTTACATACTAAGCATTTTTACTGATAAAGTAAACCCGTAAAAAAATAAAGTATTTTTATTTTTTCATCTAAAAAAATCAGAAAAAAAGGGTTATCCTCCTTTTAGATTACTTAATATTTTTCATAATTTTATTTCTTTACTTATTTATTTATGTATTAATTTATTGATGACACCAATTTTTCAAATGTTGCTAACTGTATTTTAATATATATGAACAAGTAAAAAAATAAAGTTATAAACATGTTTTAAACATTAACATATCTGGAAATAAACTAACAAAAAAACTAGGGATAAAAATATTACTTACAAAACATTGTTTTTATAATTTATTTTTTTATAAAAAATTTTAATGATAAAATACCGAAAATACCTGAACAGTGTTTTGTTTTTAAAAATGTTAATTACTAATATAAAATTAAAAACGAGACAATTAAAAAAGTTACCGGAGGCAATTTTCATTTCTCTGAATGAAAACATTACGAGAGCCAACAGACTGAATGTGGAATTTACCTAATTTTATTTCTTGGAAACAACATAAAATAAAATACAAATTATTGTACGTACTTATTTTGTTAGAAATATTGTAAAAAAAATACTGTTTATAATTGTGACTTTATTATTTTTACGGAAAATATTATATGCAAGTTATTTGTTTGATGGCGAAAAACATAATTTTGTGTATAAATAACAAATTTATATTAATATTAAAACCACGTTTAAATATATAACTTTTACATTTAAACCTGCAAAACATCGTATGCCCTTGTTATACGACCTAATAGACACAATATTCTATAATTTGTTTTGCCAATTTCATTATTTTAGATCTTGTTTATTAAATATCAATATTGCTATTTTATTATATATTTTGCAATATATTTGTTTTAATATATATTATGCATATTTAAAATCATTTGTTAACAGTCAAGAATTTTACTAGAATTAGAATTTATACATGTTTTAAAGGTTAAATTAAAAAAAACATTTTAAATTAAAGCAATTTTTATATAGTAAAGGTATGTCATAAGACCATTTCTGGTAAAAAAAATTGTCTTAAATTTAGTAAACGTATGTCATAAAACGATTTATGGTGAAAAAAAAATGCATTTTTTTTTATCAGTTCGCGAAAGCTGACGCCTAAGAACTAACGTACCATGGGTGTCTTCATTGTGGTGAGAGGGAGTTTGTTCACACGGGACTTAAATATTTGGAGACTGGAAGGAGAAGGAAAAACTTCTGCGGGCAGCAGGTTCCATAGTCTTGACACTCTAGGGATGAAGGAACCAAGAAAGAAAGTTCAGGGCCTCTCTAACTGAACAGTAAAAGGATGCATAAAAATTGCACTACGTGTTGCTCTGTTGAGAGCTGCCAGAGAAGGAATTATACCGGCCAATTTCTCTGACCAAAAGCCGTGAAAATACCTATAGAAGAGCGACAGATCCCCTACAGCTCGACGGTGGGCAAGAAGAGGAAGCCTTTGTGTAAGCGTTGGAGCTGTGTCCATTGTTAATTAATAAAAATAAAAAATGCTTTTTTTGACTGCTTCATTGCCTAACTTAATAAAAATACAATAGGTTATTAAAAAAAAAAACATTAAAAAAAAACAGTTAATTAAGATTTTTAATCGCAAAAGGTTTAGCTCCTTCAAACTCTTGAAGACTTAATAAAAATTAAACTGCACGTCATAAAGCCACCAAGATTTGTAAGCTGTTGTTTGCTGTAATCTTTTACATAACCATTAAAAAACCAGAGAGACTAAAGACAAGACACCTTTTGTACGTTGTATAGTTAAATAAGAAAATCAATGTTTTGACGCGTTTGCAAAACCATTTTATTAGGCCTAAAACTTTTCGGTTTTTTTTTTCGAAAAAATAGGATATTTTTACACATTATTTTAAATAATGCAGCTTAATGCCGAGTACTATATCGTGGTAAAAAGTTAAATTGCTTGATTAAATTGTTTCGGAAATATACATTTTTTGAATTTTATATTACAAATGTCAAGTTTGATCGTAAATTTACGCTACGGCTAATGTTTTCATCGCGCCCTGTTCCTTGCTCTCCCAGACTCATTTGACGAAACGTTATATTAAAGTAGGGCACGGTTTTGAGTAAAACTGTGCATAGAGTCCTGAAAAAATCAAAATTCTTTCGACCCAAATATAACCGTTTTTTAAAGTCATTTTTTTAAGCATTGTTTCAGCGAATTTAAACAAATTAAAAATTGCAGTTGTTGGCAAAAGTTTGTATTTTGTTTTTTTTCTATATGTGTTGTGGACAAAAATGTAAGAAAGCTTCTAAAAGGAAAATAAATGGTCTAATAATGTATGCAAAGTTTTTAAAAAGCTTATATCTCCGAAAGTATTTACACTAACAACTTAAATTTTTACCACGATATAGTATAGAAACTCAGCATTAAGCTAACTTTAGTTATAGTAGTTTTTTGTAAAAAATCGAAAAATTTCAGGCCAGATAAAATAGTTTTGCAGCCGCGTCAACAATGGTTGACCTGATTTTCTTATTTAACAAATATTAAATTAATCATACAAAAGTTCAGCGGATGAGCTAGCAAGACAGGGATCATCCACACCATACTTTGGATCAGAACCTCCCCTTGGAGTGACCAAAACCACAGCACGAGGGCAAACCAGAGAACGGATCCCAAACAAACACGAGGAATAATGGGAGTGCTTCAGTAGAATAAGACATGGAAAAGGGGCCCATCCAAAAGAACGAACTACTTAAACAAATTAGAAAAATACTTCGCATAATAGTAGGGCTGCTAACAGGGCACGATAACCTAAGAGGACACCTACACAAGCTCATACAATGGGGACCCAAGTTGCAGAATATACGACGAGGGGAAGAAACAGCCTATCATATCCTATGCGAATGTGCAGCGTTGAATCATAAAAGACAGACATTATTTGGGCAACCGAAAATGAGCCCACAGGAATATATCAACCAACCAGTCCCGGGGTTATACAGACTTGTAGCAGGAACAAGACCAATGGGAGGTTTGCTACAAAAGAAAATGGGAGATTGGGCACAAAAATTCCAGGAGGCTGCGCTGCCTTTGGTAGTAATCAAGACGGCTTCCAGGGCAAAAAAAATACACAAAATTATGGCTTTGTATCTGGCAGGTTAGTAAAGATGGTCATTAGCTCTTAGACTATATATTGTTTTAAGAAAGGTAGCGTTTACGCCAGCCAAGCAAAAAATTTTAATTTTACTTAATATTTCTTTTTATTGTTTTGGTTTTTAATTTCTTTGGTGAAAATTTAAAATTCACAAGCCAAGCGGGAGGTTTAAAAATATTTTTAAATCTTTTTGCTTAGTAAGTACAAATTAAAAAAATTAATTGCTAATTGCCTTTTAAAAAAGATACGGATAATGAAAAGAAAACAATTCGGCCTACCGCAGATTTACCCATTAATAATACATTTTACGTATTTTTCCCCGCGGATATCGCCCAAATTCTTTTTGATCACTGAAAGTAATTGCCCCAAATATTAAGCCTTTATTATCATGCATATTAAATTGGGGAAAAAGTTACTGAAATCGGTATTATAGGATTAATCCATTACCCTGTCTATCTTTGTTAAATTTCTTTCTTGGCCCTAATTTAATCCCATCTCAATTATAAATTTCTCTAATCCTTACTTATCTTAAACCCTACCCATGCATAAATTAATTTGCTTTTGATATTCACTATAGAATATTTTACATAAATAAATAAATAAATTTATAAAAATTTGAACTTTCCAGTTAATTGATTTTGTATTTAATAATTTATTATTATTTTACAAAAAAATATCTTGTTTTTTTAAGGCCTCAAGGTTTTTTAAAAGACATTAAAAAAATATAAATTATTAGTCTAGTCGAGAAATGTGTCCTGCGAGAAATAGTAAGAAGGTTTCTAAAAATATGAGCGATAGCTCAATCGACGAGGAATGCAAATCTGAGAAAGGCGCTTTGAGGATTTTTTTTACCAATAAAAATTGCAATTGTACTTAACAAAAAACAAAATAAAAAAAGCCATTTTGATGTTTGATGATAACTCAAAAACCGTAAGAGATAGCGAAAATTGTAAAAAAAAAATCCTTAAAGAATAGAAAATTTTCCCAACTACCGGAGTTCTATCTCCATTATTTATTAATTTAATTTAAAGCTGAAAATGGGCATCTTTTTTATATACATACTTAGCAAGATAATGCCATAAAATTTTAAAAAATTGTAATCCTTATTAAACATTATTCAAACATTTGTTGTACAATGAAGACGAAAGTTCGAAACCATTTTGTTATTTAGTAATTGTCTAACTTGTTGAAAAATTAACTTTAAGTTAAATTTTTAACAAAAATGAATTCTTTAAAGTATTCTGAATACACTATATTTTTTTAAAATTTTTCAATTAATATTTAAAACCCTAAAAATATTATTTAATGTGACGTTTTTATCTGAAATTTCCTCATTTTCAGGGATCTTTTTTGCAATTTTCACGATCCCTTTTGGTTTTTGAGTTATCATCAAAAATCAAAATGGCTTTTTTAATTCGTTTTTTGTTAGTAACAATTGCAATTTTTATTGGCAGAAAAATCCTCAAAACGTCTTTCTCAGATTTGCATTCCTCGTCGAATGAGCTATTGCTAATTTTTTTTTAAAGCCTTCTAACTATCTCTACTAGCCTACATTACCTGATCCAATACTGCCTTGAGATTAAATTGATTTAAAATTTTTATCGCATACTCTATAAAAAAAATCTAAAATTTAGTTAAAAGTAGGTAAATGCGAATTTCCTACCTCCATAAAATTCACATTTTTAAATTTTTTTATTAAAATTCCATTAAAATTAATAGCTTTTTTACAAGCTGTTATTTAACTTGCAATATTTGTTGTATGTGGGTTGTATGTTTGTTTGGGTCAAATATTGCAACTGATTTTTAAAGCAGGTATTATTTGGTTGAGCTAATTTTTTTTATACACGTTTAGTGTAGATGCCAATGCTTGGTTAGCTAAGTAAAGTCGTTCTACATTAAATATGGCGGACCGATTAAGATGGCTGACTGGTTATTTTTGCTGAGAAAAATACGAAAAAAAGAATGACGTCATTCTTAATCCAATATGGCGGACTTCCAAAGATGGTAAACTATGTTCTTCAAGCTAAATTTTAAAGCAGTTGTCCTCAACCGATTAAGCTAAAATTTTGCAAACACGTTTAGTTTGTATGACAATACATGGTTAGCTAGATAAAGTCGTTTAACATCAAATATGGTGGACCGACCAAGATGTCGGACTATTAATTTTTTTTACACTCCCATGATATGGGTATCAAATAAAACAGTTTGCTGGGAAAAAGACGAAAAACTTAATGACGTCACTCTAAATCCTATATGGCGGACTCTCAAACATGGTAAACTATGTATTTTAAGCTGAATTTTAAAGCAGTTGTTCTCAACCGATTAAGCTAAAATTTAGCATACACGTTTAGTTTGGATGGCAATTTAAGATGCTAAACTAAATAAAAGAACTTGAGCTTAGACAGAACACATTTTTGACAGAGGATATATATGCAACTTTAATAAAACAAAAATTTCACATATTGAAAATATTATTAAAAATGACTGTTTTTAGAAATGACAGAAATACATAAAAAAACATTTACAATAAATTAAAAAGCTGATATTAAAATTTTAAGCTTAACATGTTTATACATTATATCGAGATAAAACTAATTTTCATTAATTAAAATGGTAAATAAAATGACCCATAAATTATATATATATATATATATATATATATATATATATATATATATATATATATATATATATATATATATATATATATATATATATATATATATATATATATATATATATATATATATATATATATATATATATATATATATATATATATATATATATATATATATATATATATATATATATATATATATATATATATATATATATATATATATATATATATATATATATATATATATATATATATATATATATATATATATATATATATATATATATTTTGTGGCATTTAGATGCCAACAACATGCCCTTTAAAAAAGTTGTAAAATTCCGAGTACTTCCCAAGATATTGGGAAAAACCGAAATTTCCGATATTGTTTTTTTTTTTTCTGACGTTATTTAAAGAGATATGGAAAAACAAAAGACACTCTTTATGGTCACTTTTTAAGCTCTACAAAACAGCGTTGAGATTTTTTTCGAGACGCAGGGGGGTATTGAAGGCCAAAATGTGGCCAAAAATATATATTACTAAATTAAATATTTTACTGAGCTAATATCTTGATGGACCTGCCAAAAGGTCGTACTGATAATCCCCACCATTTACTCTTGATACTGGATCGCATTAGTTTTTTTATTGGTGTCTATTGTGAACAGTTTGTGTATGATCTTTTAAAAAGATTAATTAATACAGAAAATAGAGAATATTTATTTTTTTGTTTAACGCTTTTTTACGATGGCTAGCACTTTCAAAGGTATGTAACAATGTATATATCTCGGTTTATTTACTCTTGTTGCGATACAATATTTTTTATTATTTATTATTTTAAGCAATTTATTATTATTTTTTTTATTTCAAATTATTAATACTCTAAGGATTTTATTATACTTCCAAGCTCTTCCAAAGGCTTTTCTAAATACACATTTATAAACAACACATCAATAAAGAAAATTGCATCAAAAAACTTTGCGGAAATTTGCGGATAAGACATTTACAATTGTTTAAATATAGGTGTATCATAAACTAATAGATATGAAAATATACTGATTATTTAATTTTATTAATGTTTATATGTTTTTTTTTTAAATTTCGAAGTGATATCACTCAAAATATCAAACAATAACAAGAAGGACCTTGTACAGTTATATTAGAGAATGTCCTGAGCGAAAATACGAACAAAAAATGAAAAGTTTGGAAAAGCATATACTCAGTATTCTCAAATGTCCTGATGAATAGGCTTATATTATAAAACACAAAATATCCGATTTAAAATTTTATTTTAAAGAAAAATAGACGCAACTATCGATTTTCCGTAATTTTTATACTCACCGCCAGGTAGACCACCAAAACCAATTGAGCAATTAAGCGAAAGAAGCAAAAGAAGGAAAACAAAAGAACTTAGGGAAACGGTCTCCACATATGAATTGGTGTATGCGACCCAAATGATGATGAGGGCTGAAGGTAAGGTGAGTGCCTCTCGAATTCTAAAAGATTTTAGTGCATCACTAGAACGAGCTAAAAAATACCAGAAGGCATTCACGTTAACAACTGAAAGGCAACAGTTATCTCCTCAGGAAGGACTTTTGATTTTTGTTAAGGCTGATTTAACCAGAAATCAATATAATATAATAAGGAATGCCTATAGAGACAGATTTCCGTGTTATTCACTTCTATAAAAGGCGAAGTTAGAGTGTTACCCAATTGCGTGAATATATTAACGTTACCTCCACTAGTGCTAAAATAAATCTTCAAGCTATTTTAGATCATACAGCAACCCGACTTTGTAAACTGTTATCTGAAGCTTTAGAAACTCTTAAATTGGAGCAATTACAAGACTTACAGTTGATTTCTAAATGGGGATTTGACGGCTCGCAACAAAGCCAGTTTAAACAAAGATTTGACGACGATTCTGATAGTGACGCAAATATTTTTTTTAGTTCTTTTGTGCCATTGCAGCTAGTTATTAAGTCAGAAAATCAAAGTAAACTTATACGGAGTAATCCTTCTTCCTCCTCCCCAAGGTTTTGCCGCCCAATTTGATTTGGATTTGTCCACGAGTCAGTCGATGTCACTAAAGAAGAAATATATTTTATCGAAAGTCAAATACAAAATTTAAAAAAAGGTGCTATAGCACTTGCCACTGGTGAAATTAAGATTCAGCATAATCTTTTATTTACCATGATAAATGGCAAAGTCTGCAATGCAGCTACTGACACTTAATCTACTCAAAGATGCTTTATTTGCCTAGCGACATCAAAAGAATTTAATGACCTGGAACGCATTAGATTGAAACCAATAAAAGCTAAAAATTTGACATTTGGACTTTCCATTCGTCATGCTAGAATACGTTTCTCTGAAACTATTTTACATTTGTCATACAAACTGCCAATTAAGAAATGGCAAGCAAGAAGTGAGGAGGAAAAATCAATCGTAGCAGCTACAAAAATAAAATTTCAGAGCGATTTTAGAACAAAAATGGGCTTGCTTGTGGACCGTCCTAAACCTGGATCTGGAAACACGAACGATGGTAACACATCCAGAAGGTTTTTTGCAGACACTCAAATGGCAGCTGCCATCACAGGAGTTGAAATGACTATTATTGACTTCCGACCCTTTTTTATCCAGTTTAAAACCAAGAACAAGATCTTCAAGAAAATATTTCACAAAGGAGACATTAAATATGCTTTTACCACCGGACTACGAAACAACAGAGGATTCTAAAGAAATTGAAGGTTCAGATGTGGACACCAGTGATAGTGAAATATATTAAAATAATTATTTCCTTGTTGGTCTGGCTTATTATTTTAACATACAAACTTTGTTATGTTTGGTTTCATATTTGTTATTTTTGAAGCTACTTGCCACTTAGTAAACATTATACATAAAAAAAATCGTATCAACATGGGTTTTTATGTGTATTAGAGTTGAATAATAAGCGTATGTATTCAAAAAATATATCAGAATAATTTTGACCGTGAATACCTACCCAATACCCCACTGTGCGCGACGTTTCGTTTTCGTTAAACCATCATCAACTTTATTTTTTAAATACGGCAATCAATTGTTTATTGCATTTTTTTGGAAGCAGTTATAATCCCATTACAATGATGAATAACTCTTTATACCTTTTCTGTTAAATAAACATATTTTCCATAAGAGACAATTAGTTAGACAAGGAAAGCACATCATTTCTTATAGGGCCGTTCCATATTTGTTAATAAATATTAAGTGTTATACATTTTGGTAATTGGGATTATAAGGGGTTTAAAAAAATTAAATAAAAACCCAGGTCCGTATTTAAAAAATAAAGTTGATGATGGTTTAAAAACTCGTCGAAAAATCTCTCAAAGCTGTTGTGTAAAGCTTAAAGAGTGGCCATAAAAAAGTGTCTTTTGTTTTTTCATATCTCTTTAAATAACGTCAGAAAAAAATAAAAACGAAATCAGCAAATTTCGTTTTTTTTCCGGATATCTCCGGAAGTACTCGTAATTTTGCAACTTTCTAAAGTGGACATGGATAGTTACGGAAATACACAACTTTACCATAATTTAAACGACTTCGTACGGTTTCCGAGATCCCCATGCATGCACTCGAATCTGTGGCACCCTGTATGTATATATATATATATATATATATATATATATATATATATATATATATATATATATATATATATATATATATATATATATATATATATATATATATATATATATATATATATATATATATATATATATATATATATATATATATATATTTTGATTATTTGCTTTCTGAACCATTAACATATATTCTTCAATTTAATTTCTTGGGAGTTTTGGTTCACATTTTATTTGAAAATTAAAAGGTTATTTTTAATTTTTCATATTGTTTAATTACAAACGTTTCGGCAAAAGCCTTCATCAGTGTTTATACATCTAAAATTAATATGGCAGTGGTTACTTATATATAATTATAACTTTTTCTTTTGTGTATTACATAAAATGATCTTACAATTTTACAATAATTAATTATGTTTTTGGCTTACCCTAGAAGGAAATCTGTCCATTAATAATAAACTTCAAAACACTTATAAACACATACATCTACAAACATTTTAAAATCTTCAGGACATGCACAATTAAAATATTTATTTATACTGAAACGGTAGTAAGCAGTTCCTTCCGTATCCTGAGACAAGATAAGAGTCCAAAACATTTTTTTTAATTTACAATTAATGTTAAAAACAGTTTTTTAAAATATAAAGAATAGTATTTGTTTTTTTTTATTTAGCTATGAAGATTAAATATGAAAATAGGTTTTTTTTAGAAAAGTTATTATATTATTTGAGTGTAAGGAGAGTGGGAAAAATAATTTTGCATGATACGATAAAACTAGAAATTAATTAATGACGTTGTAGTAATATTGGCTTAGGTTTTAATATCTGTTTTATCATTTATAGAGTTTTCATGTTTTTTAATGAAAAGCATTTCTAGAAATTCTCTTTTTTCTGATTTGGTTCCGTTCTTAAAATTTTTTGTGTCCTGATAATTAAAAGTATGCTTTGCTTCATTTTCGTGTTTAGTTAAAGCTGTTTTATTTTCTTGTCATATTTCATCATAAAAGCCACAATATTCTCCAAAGAAAGTTCTTTAGCTCACTAAAAACTAAAACCTAAACGCCAAAAAACTCATACATCTCAAAAATATTTTAGAATATAGCCGCGTTTTATAAAACGGCTAGCCATTTTAAAAAACGGCCGAATTTGCGATTTCTTTAAAAGAAAATCTGGCTTCACGTAACTCGATTATCCAACTTAGAAAGTTCAGTAAAATTAGCGCATTTGCGGACTCTAAGCATGATAATGCCATTAGACAAATAATACCAAACAAATCCAACATAAAAAATCACTGAATATTAGGTAACCATGTTCATATTGTTTGTATCCTGAGCTAGCCATTTTAAAAAACGGCCGAATTTGCGATTTCTTTAAAAGAAAATCTGGCTTCAAACAGCTTTCGATTATCAACTTAGAAAGTTCAGTAAAATTAGCGCATTTGCGGACTCTAAGCATGATAATGCCATTAGACAAATAATACCAAACAAATCCAACACTAAAAAATCACTGAATATTAGGTAACCATGTTCATATTGTTTGTATCCTGAGCTAGCCATTTTAAAAAACGGCCGAATTTGCGATTTCTTTAAAAGAAAATCTGGCTTCACGTAACTCGATTATCCAACTTAGAAAGTTCCAGTAAAATTAGCGCATTTGCGGACTCTAAGCATGATAATGCCATTAGACAAATAATACCAAACAAATCCAACACTAAAAAATCACTGAAGATATTAGGTAACCATGTTCATATTGTTTGTATCCTGAGCTAGCCATTTTAAAAAACGGCCGAATTTGCGATTTCTTTAAAAGAAAATCTGGCTTCACGTAACTCGATTATCCAACTTAGAAAGTTCAGTAAAATTAGCGCATTTGCGGACTCTAAGCATGATAATGCCATTAGACAAATAATACCAAACAAATCCAACACTAAAAAATCACTGAATATTAGGTAACCATGTTCATATTGTTTGTATCCTGAGCTAGCCATTTTAAAAAACGGCCGAATTTGCGATTTCTTTAAAAGAAAATCTGGCTTCAAGTAGCTTTCGATTATCAACTTAGAAAGTTCAGTAAAATTAGCGCATTTGCGGACTCTAAGCATGATAATGCCATTAGACAAATAATACCAAACAAATCCAACACTAAAAAATCACTGAATATTAGGTAACCATGTTCATATTGTTTGTATCCTGATATGACAAAAAAAGTATGGCTCGAAATGCCTTTAAAATTTTATCAGCGTATACGTCCATGATGGAAATATGTTTTCACTGCGATAAAAAAAAATATATAAAAGCCCTCAGTTCTGGTCGGTCTTGGTTAGTTCTGGTTGGTCATAGCGGTTTTTTATTTTCCTTAATTATATTTCAGACGTGGGAAGGTAGGTAGGTTTAAAGTGAGTGGACTTTTTACTCCCTCCACTGCGACCGCTCGGTCTATTGTGGCTCACACCTTTTTATATTTCTTCCAATAGGATCGAACTTGTAATGAATCCGATACCAGATTGGGAGAGAGAGTTATTACATCTCTCTCTCACTCGTGTCGCTACCGGACATGAGCACAATATGTTCTGATGTGTTCTGGTACCCCTTCTCCTGGAGAGGGGGCGACAAAGGGTCCGTCATCCCTCCTCTCCCGGTCTTAATGACGTGGTAGCTACCAGGTCCTTGTTAAAAAACCAGATGTTCTTTCTGATGCCGCATCTCCGGCCTTACCCTATGAAAACGGTCCTACCCGCTTTCTTTTTAAAAACCCAAAGGGAACCCTTTTTCCTATAAAGGCGTTCTGCCCGCCTTCTTTTTGGGATTCGGGAAAACCCCTTCCTAAGCACCTGTTTGTTCGGGATGGATCAGCCTTTCCCCAGCTTGTGACCTTGGGTGACACCTAAATAAATAAATAGAAGACTCATTACCAACTTCCATATTTATAAGTTTCAAATTCCACCTCCACCATTTTCCCTTTTTAAAGGGTTATTTTTTTTAAAATATTTTTTTAATTGGGCCCTCCTACTCATAATGTACTCCATGCCAAATTTTAATCTTTATGCTCCCGAATAAGTGAATTTTTTTATATAATATAGATGTTTAGAAGACCCTGTAAAATAAAATCTTTGAAAAGAGGTGCGGAGGGAAATTAAAATGTTTTTTTCATTACAATACATTTCTAGACAGTTGTCAGTTTTTAACTACCTTCTAAAATTTTAAATCAGAACATATACAAAATATTTAAATGTTTATCACCTGTAGAAATAATAACCAAAGAGTTTATGTAACAGATATTTCTAAAAGTTACTGATATAAGATTTATTTTTGCTCAATTCTTTAACATTCATAACCCCAAATTTTCTTTGATAAATTTTTCTTATCTTTTTTTTAGAAAAAAAAACAAAAGTGTGAAAGAAGTAACAAAAATTATGAGAAGACGAAGACAGTGGGAAAAATTTGAGCCCAGGGGCCCAAGAATAGAAGACTCCCCTATTAAACCAGGTTTTTTTTTACAAATTTTAATTAAATTTAAAATACAGTTCCAAACCCATCCCATATGATTTTTGTCATACCATCTACCTTCCATTTGTTTTAGGTAACATTTACTCCAGTCAATCTAGACTTCGGTAAACACAAAGGTCGGATGTTATGTTTCTAAATTTTAATTTGTGTTTTGGCACAATAGTGGGACACCGGGAATCCAACATAAGTTTTATGGGAGAATTTTTGGGGCCTCAAAACCTCAGAATTTTCGGACTTTTTCAGTTTTTGTTTAAACCTCGTTAAGGAAGCCCCACAGAAAAAATTTTTTTCCCCAAAATTTAAAAAGTGCAATAAATTCTGCGTCGAATAATATATTGGTACCAAAATCCCGGGTTTCCCCCGTCTAGGAGCACGCTCTTGAAAAAAATCTATATTTTTCAACTTTTTCGAAAAATCCATTTTCGGCACTTTGAAGAGCTGTAACTCAAAACGGTCTCTCCAATCGAAAAAACTCATAGAATGAAAGTTGTAGAACATGAAATAATGGTTTTGAAACACCAGGATTTTAAAATTGACTTAATATTTAGGTAAATCCCACAATTTTTCATTTTCCCCCAAAAAAGTCAATAGGCTAATATTAAGTGTTTCAACAGACGATTCTACCCTTTTTCTTAACTGTTTAAACCCTCTTTAGGTTCGACAACCACTGTAAAAATAACTTTAATTAAAAGGGAAGAAGTGTTTAACCAAAGCAATAATAAAAAAAAGTTTAAAAAAAGTGTAATTTGGTATTAAAAAATTTTTTACATTCATAAGTAATTAAAAACTTACAGTACAGTCGATAATTATACTTATATACTACTACTATATTTACTACTTTTCCCCTTCAAAAAAACAATAGTGTCAAAGAAATAAGATTTCGGTTAAGGGGATTACCCAAGGTTCTAAAAAGTTAAAATTTTCCCCAAATTTCCACAAGGGAGCTCCTGTACTTTGAAATAGCTGAATAACAATTGGGTTTCTCCTATCCCTTGTTACTTCTATGCCATTCCTCAATTGGTCTTCATAAAAAGTAAATTGCTCCTATTATTGTCATTTGCCAAAATTTGTCCGGGATTTGTTTGTCATGCTGGCTTCAACAACTTCTGCGGATTGGTGGCTGAGCATTCTTCGCAGCCGCTTGGGTTGTTTTGTTCCCCAAAGGCCCCCCGCCCCCTTTGGGGCCATAATGCTTCTTCACGTATGATGAGTAGGTTTGGGCATGGTGGCAAACATAGTATTTTTTAGACCAAACGACTTTGTCAATGGGGACTAATGCTTTGTACAAAGATGCTTTTGTTCCCTTTCTCGGGGATCCTTCGGGGAAAAGGGGCATGGGGTAGGGTGCCAAATCATATAAAAAAGAAAAAATTTCAGTCCTCATTAGACTTTTTTTGGCACAAACCTTTAAAACAAAGAGGATCAATTGCAGTCACTTAGTTCCTCTTTAAAACGTAATAACAGAGGCCAAGGTTGTTTTACCTCGTCTTTCCTTCGAGAACAACGTTTATGAAATTGTCATGAGCAACCATTTTTAAAACCAAGAGCTCACCAACCCTTCCAGCCAAATGGCAATTCACATCAACTCCACCAACTCTACTGCTAATTGACATCAGAATCAGATTGGAAAAAAAACCCCCCCTTATACCCCCTTTAAAGGGTCAGCCCAACGACGTAACTCCTCAATATTTTTCTAAACGGTTGAGGCGAAAATGAACATTTTTAAACATTTCTTAACATTTTTAAACGTTTTTTAAACATTTTTTAAACGCCTTTCTTTGTATTAATTTTGATCACTATTGATTTGTCGAGAGTAGGTAAAGTAGTTTTAGTATAGTAGTAGTATATTAGTATAATTCTTGACTAAAAATTTTTTTAATTACTTATAAACATGTAAATAATTTTAAAAAAACAAATTTTTAAACTTTTTTTATTGTTGCTGACCGAAACACCTCTTCCCACCTCATTGGGACTTACAGTTGTTGATGAACCTAGAAAGAGTTTTAAACAGTTAAAAAGGAGCGTAGAATCGTTGTCTGTTGAAATATTTGATATTAGCCTATTGTTTTTTTTGAAGGAAAAGGGAAAAAATTGTCGGTATGCACCTAAATATTGGGTCAATTTTCAAATTCTGGGGGTTTTTCTAAACTCATAATTTCATGTTCCACAATTTTTTATTCCATGATTTTTTTCGTTTGGGAGTGACTGTTTTGGAGTTACAGGTCTTCAAGTGCCGGAAATGGATTTTTCGAAAAAGTTAGAAAAAAAACCTTTTTTTAACGAGCGATTGCTCCTAGACATCCAAACCGTTTTTGATGTTCTATAGATCATTCGACAAAGAATTTAAACTTTTTTAGGGGGAATATTTTTATCTGTGGCAAGCTTTCTTAACGAGTTGTAAGCAAAAAACTGAAAAAAGTCCGAAAGTTTCGAGGTTTTTAGGCCCCTAAAAGTTCTCCCGATAAAAATTTTGTTGGATTCGCTTAGTTTCCCAGTATTGGGGTGTCAAGACATCAATTAAAATTTATAAACATAACATCTGACCTTTTGTGGGCAAACACCCCTTTTAATGTCTAGATTGACTGGACTAAATTTCACAGCTCCTAGATTTTACGGCTTGTTACAATTCAATTTTACAAAAGGGTGCTTATATTTTTTTTGTCACAAATCTGTGTAATGACATTTTTTCACTTACCACATCTAGTAATAGGGTTGCTAGGTTTTAAACAAGGCAAGGGAGGCCTTCCTGCTAGCGAGAGTAGTATGCAACATAATTTAATGATTTAAAAACATACATGGTGTTTCATAAGAAAAATCATATATTTGGTTTATATGTTGAAAAATATTAAATTCGAAAAAAACTAACAATACTACTGGATTCTTCAAAAAATTTACTTATATCAGTTTTTACTGTTGTCGTAAGTTACAAGGTAACTGAAATACGAGGGGAATCCAAAAATGAAAAAGAAAAGAGTATTTAAGTGTTGATTAAAAAGGAGCGACACTTGGCGAAAACCGCAAGTCTCAATATCTAATAATAATACCGGACACCCGGTACGTATAGCATCAATTTTAGGGAGATTGCTCCAAAAGTTTTGCAAAACAGAAGTATTTATTAAATTTATAAACCAACTTCTAAACATAACTTGCTATTTATCCTTTAAAACTGAAGCACATGCATTATCCCAAGCACTTAATAATTCCTCTTCAGTTGCGATTTTTTTGCCTTTTAATTTTTTCTTTATAAAAGGGAAAAGTCTGAATTCTGAGAGTCCCGTTTGGGTCAAAAACTCCTGAGTCACGCTTGCCCGATGTGCCGGCGCTTTGTCGTGGTGGAAGTGCCAAGTACTGAGACGTGACTTTGGTCGCAATTCTTTCAGCTCATTTAAAACTTGAGGTTAACAAACGCCTGTATACTAAACAGCGGTAACGGTCTTCTGTGAATCCACACCACCCTTTTAATAAGGACTCTTTTTGCAAAGAATACTGCGATCATTATTTTTTTAACTGATCTTTGGTCGGTGCTGGCTCATTTTCAAACATCCATAGTTTTGATTGGGACTTACTAGGAACGTCAAAAAAATATAACCAGGTTTCGTCGCCTATGACTATTGAATCAACATCCTTTGAATGGCCAGAGTCATAGAACAAAACTTTCTTACTTTTAAATCTTCATGCAAAATCAAATTTAAGGTAAATTTAAGGTAGATGAATATAAGAAGGTATTTAAGGTAGATGCACCAATATTTAGAATCTCTTGAATCTGTCTATAAGTAATTCGACGGTTAGCTGTAATTATATTTTTAACTGCGGCAATGTTTTCTTAAGACCTGCTCGTCACTGGGCGGCCCGATCTTTCATCATCATCTAAATTGAAGATTCCTCATTGAAATTCTTTATACTAACGGAATATGGTAGAGACAGAAAGTTTCAGACATTTCGTCATGGCACTCTTGGTAAGATAATCCACGTTTGAAGTTGTAGTAGAATATCACTTTGTAATGACAGTATCTAAGACAAGTCATTTTTACCACTTTTCGCTAATCTATAACAGACTGAGCACAGGAATAAACTGAGTATGTTTGGACTTGTTTGTCTCTATACTTATTAATGCGACCATTCAAACAAGTTCAAACTTGCTATGTTTCTCATTTGTAAGACTTATGAAACACCCATAATATTAAAAATAATAAAAAAAAAAAGTGCTGGCAAAAACCTGGGGTCTTCACGTTGGGGGGTTTTTTTGGTTTTTTTGTGTTTTTGTTGATTTGGGGGTTATTGTGATTTTTCGCTATTTTTGACATTTTTGATAAAAAAATTTAACCTTAAAATTTGTTTTGGTTTGGCGCTGGAAAATAAAAAATATCAAATGTAGATTAGATCAGTATAAACCCACCTTAAGAATGGAAAACTTGGAAGTCAAGATGTTCTTAATGTGCTAGGCACTATGGTAGATTTCTAGAGTTTCCCCTTATGATGCACAATGTGCAGAAAATGATAAAGAATGGCAAACAGTTAATATTCTTGATCTTGCTGTCCAAAAAAAAATGCAAACTTAAGTTCAACAAGTCTAGCTTGTTAGATGGGTTTTTGCTTATGAATTTTTGGGTATGGGTTTTTGCCTAAATTAAAATGGGTTTTTGATACAAAAACCCACTCGGTTTTTCAAGTAGGTTTTTGGGTCTTGCCAGCCCTGAAAATAATTAAAAAACAAAAATAAACCAAAGTTCATTTATAATAAATAATAAAAATCAATCAAACATTTGAAGAAGGGAAACCACAATTATATGTGGTTTTCCTTCTTTAAGTAATTAGGACACATCAAAAGAGAAAAAAACAATTAACAAAAGATATATTTAATTAATTGCTTAAGTGATATTAAATTAAATTAATTTTTTAATTTAATTAATAAATTGATTTTTTTAATGGTGGGAAAGGAGGGCATTTAGAGAGAAAAGGAGAGAGTGAAACTTAATGTTTAAAAGAGAAATGTACCCCCCGAAAGGCCACCTGTCAACCCTATCTAGTAAGGTTTAGTTTAAAGGGTTTTCTAAAATATCAATAATCATAACTAGAGTACCCTAGTGATGAGACAGAAAATCTTTAATCATAAATCAGTAATTGTAGTAGTTTTGACTAAGTGAAAAATAGATAGATAAAATAAACCTAAATCAATAGACCTTTCGGATAGCAGTTTAAAGAAATATTTTTATTACTTAAAATTTAACAACAAACCACCAGTTAAATGTTAGTTTTTTCCTGTTTTGTGTGGATAACCTATAATTCAAAATAAAAGGCAGCTTTATTTTTCAGTTTTTTTTTTTTAAAAAAAGGATTTGATATAATATTTAAATTTTAAAATATAAATTTATTTTCAAATTTAAAAAAATTATAATAAAGTTACCTTTTGTTTTAACCTTTTTCGGCCTCGCAGTTTTTAGTTAAATAAGAATTATTTCTTTAAGGTGATTGTAATACATAAGTAAAAGTGAAAAAAGTTAAAAAAAAACTATGTCAGTTTTTTATTTTATTTTAATTAATTTAAACAGGGTAGAATATGTGGAAATCTCTCGGAATCTAAAAAAAAAAAAAAAAAATATAAATTTCCCCCAAAATTTTTCCGCCCTCCCTAGGAAAACAGGCATAACCCCCCCGGGAAATCTTTTTTGTTTAAATAACTTTTAAAAAAATACGAATTTAAATTTTTTTTATATGATGGTTCTAGATGTTTCTTAAAAAAACCATTAAACATATTTGGCTTATTTAGTTTGCCAGGCACGGGTAGCTCGAACCCCAAAAATAGCTTTTTTTTAAAACCCTGTATGAAAAGGTAACAATATTATTTTTTGGGAATTTAACCTTTAAAAAAAAAAAAGGGATTTTTTATTGAATAAAACAATTTTTTTAAAAAAAATTTGTTTGATTTTTTTTTTTATCGGGTGTTTTCTAATTGTACGTCAATATTTAAGAACAATTTTTGGGTCCTTTTAAGAAGAAAATTTAATAAATGTAGTTAAAGTCTTAACTTTTGGATACAGGGGGGTAAAATTTTTAAAAAAAAATCATTTATTATTAATATTTAATACCACTTTAGATTTTTAAAAATTTGTAAATATGTATAAGGCAAATTTTTTTCCACTTTTTTTTATTTGTAAAATAGGCAGGTCAAATTTTTAAACCCACTGGTGGAAATAAAAAAAAAAGTGGAAAATTAAAATTTTTATAAATTTAAAAGGGGGGATAAAATTTTTTTGGGTTTTTTATTAGATTCCCTGAGATTGCCCACATATTCTGGGGACCGTATAAATTTATTAAGAATAAAAAACATCTTTGTTCGAAACAGCCCTTTTTCCATGGGACAGATTTGGATAAGGGGCCCCTTGTTATTAAGTTTTTAAGATAGTTATATAAATTTGTATCTAAATTATTTTTCAAAAAGACAAAACCGTGAGCGCTTTATTAGGTTACCATTAAAAAGCTAAAACTTCTTTTTTAATTTTTTCCTATCTGGTGTCCGTTTTACAGTACTAAAAGTCGGTTTTTTTTGTTTTTCTTTTATACCAAATTACATATATTACTCAGAGCACGGCGATAGAGGTTTTGAGTCGCATAAATTGTAGTGAAAAACCCCCAATTTTCATTTATAATTTTACCAGCCCAGAGGGGGGTTTAAAAAAATTATATAAATTGCTGTATAGATGTTGTATCACTATGAAAATGTGTTGAAATTCTTGGATGGGTACTAAAAGGTATTTAAAGGGGTTTTATTGCCTGCATTAAATCCTCAGACAGATTTGTTTCGTTTAATGTCCCGAACTATTATAAATTATTGTATTGATACAATACCTGCTTTAACCATACTTCCTTATAACTTTATAATAACAAAAAGCATAAGCATAATAACGTTTTGACAGATAAGTACTACATCACGAGGGAGTTATTTCAGAGGTACGTAGAGGGAAGTATTGTTAGAGTTCTCAAATGAAGGTTGTATCACAGTTGTATATTTTAAATTCTTAGAATTAAAGTGAAAATCAAACCAGTTTATTTAGTATTTAATTTTTCTAATTATTACAAAAAATACACTTTTTATTAATACGTGATGTACTTATTATATCGTGCTTAAAATAAAAGAAAATAAACTCATATAAATAAAACAACATTAAGCTTTAAAAAACGGGCATACTTGATATAAAATAAAATTATGAAGATAAAACAGAATAAAATAAAATACCTATACATTAGTGAGATTTAGCACTACGTCTATTAACAAGGACCGCTTCACTTAAGAATCTTGAGGCTTTGCGTTTCCTATTAACATTTTCATTTTTGGCGGGCCTTCCAGCCTGAATCCTTTGAAACCAGACGTGAGGCCAGGTCTTTGTGTTCGCCTACTGATTGATGTCGGTTGAACGTTAATTTTTTTTCCACGCCGAATATTTTTATATTAACAAATGCATGTAATAGTTCTGGAGAAGTTTTAATTTTTTCAAAACATTTATTTAGTCGAACAATTATGTTTGTTGAGTCTGGTGATATGTTATTTTTAACCATTTCAATAATTTTGAAACATTTTTGGCTAAGTTCTTCTACGGCTTAGTTGAGGTTTTCAGCTACTGCAAGAGGAGAAGTAGTTGAATTGCTAACATATGCCATTTCTTGAGAAAAAAACCATTACTAGGTGCTTCACAGTTAGATGGTTCTTTGTGCCATAGTAATCCAACACTTTTTTCACACTATTAAAACATGGATACATAGCATTTTACATAACATTTTTAACCGCCGCTCTGGGCCGTAGTGTATTATGAAGCGAAAATTTGCGCCTATTGGTCCCTACAATCTATACTGCGATTCAGAGCACCTCCTGTCGCCGTTGCTCTGAGTAATAGTATAGTATGTAATTACGCATACCGGATGGTGCGTCGCCGAGCGGAAAAAGGAAATCCCATGTAAATTTTAAGGGGGTTAATTATTGGCTCTCCTGTACATTTAAAAAAAAGTAAGATAACTTTTGAAGAGACCAATCTGACAAACCCTCGCCTCGTCCCAAAGTTTCAAAAAATTTTAATAAGCAAATCTTGAATTATCCAATTAAATGTAATTGCAAAATTACCAAATTTTTGTTGAGGTAAAACCAAACAGGCACCAGCCACCAGCAAACAATTTGTTATAAGGCTTTGTCAAATCTGACGTACAGCCGAATACAAGGAATATTTTTTTTCGTTTCATCAATCTCACAATCATTACATTCAAAGTAAAAGACACGTTAACATTATTTTTTTATCAAACCTTTTATTCAATGTAACAATTAAGTTTAACTAATAACAATTATTATTAGAATTTAATTAAACCAATAGCAGTATCTGAAATATTTTCAATTTATTTTCCCATTTCAAGCATTAAACATATTGTCAGTAAATTCGAGTCCAAAGCTGTCTCAATAAATAATTGTAAATGTTTAACTCAGATGATCGAAAATAGATCCAAAAAAAGAGATAACTGAACTTTTAATATTTTGGAAAGGTAAAATGGTGTGGAAAATAACATTAAATAAAATACAATAACTTTTTTAAAAATAATAGAGAATTACATGAAAACATTAATTAATCAAATGTTTAACCAACCCCTCATTAACACCTAAACAATATCCCAAACGATCATAAAATTCATTTCTAACGTTCTTAAGTTGAAATTGTGAAATTTTATAACATTCTAACGAAATAGCGTTTTGTAGCTGGTTTAGATTCTCAAATTTTACACTTTTATAAATGACACTTTTTAAGTGACCCCACAGAAAGAAGTCATTCGGTGAAAGATGAGGTGACCTGGCTGGCCAAAGAATCCAGTACCGTGGACCAATAATATTGCCGTTAAAAGCAGGTACTCTCTAACCATACGGGCATTATGGGCGGGGCAACCATCCATTTGGTACCAGATCATTTGATCTTCCTGAACAACTTCTTTCAAGACGGGTCCAATTTGGTTATGAAATAAGTCCAAATAGGTTCCTGCTGTCAGGTTATAGTCCATAAAAAAGAGTTCAATGATATGGTGTCCAATAATTATAAATACTTTGTTTTTGGGGACGAGTATGAACAAAGCGATGTTCATTTTCTTGGCTCCAATACCGGCAATTATAAAGATTTGATTCATTGTTGAGGGTGAATGTACATTCATCGGTAACACAAATATTTCTTAAAAAACTCCTATCGTTATTTGCTCTTTCCATCATTTCAAAACAAAATGCCATTCTTCGCTCTTCATCTCCTTTTTTTATCTTTGTGACAGCTCACGAAGGATTTTTGCATATACATATACTATATACTAGACATATATAAAATCATATATACTCCTAAGTACCAGAGTACCGTGAGTGCCGGGTTTTCCGATGTTTAACCCATCTTTTTCCCCAGATCCGTCAACGCTGTCCAAGCACTGAAACATGCAAATATTGCATTTCACAGCACCTTTTAGACAGCGCGGTAGTGCCACCACGGACGTTTTTTTAATAACTACAACCTACCTACTTTTTTCAGCTCTTGATGTTTTTTGAATTTATACGAATAAAAGTTGTGTTTTTTTTTTGTATGCAATACTGTTGTATGATGTTTATTTAGCTCTTGCCCAAAAACCCTCGTACTAAGCATTCTGTTTCCTCCACACTCAGTAGAATATTAAGATTTCTGTTCTCTCTTTCTTCGGCTCTATTTTCGATATCCTGAAAAATGGAAAATAAACTGAAAACATTTCAGATGCCGCTCTAAAACTGTTTCCCGCATAATGCCACTTAATTATGGATACTTTTTCGTCGATTGAATAATTCAAAATTTTTTAAATACCGACTGTCACTGATTTATTAACACTTTTCATGTCAGGGCAATATTCATTTACTGGGGCATGTTTGTTTTACCTGAACCAAAATTTGGTAATTTTGCAATTACATTTAAGCAAAGACAATTGTAGTTTCACTATAGACACACAAATTAATGCTAAATTTTTGGTAATAAGTTTGGACGCTCGCTTATTGGAGCGCGCGTCCATCGGGAGAAAATACATTCATACGCTGCTAAAAAAACGAACACTGTTGGCAAAGCTCTAACAATGAAAACAGTAATTAGGAATTATTTCTGTGGGAAATAGGCCAAATTTGTTGTAATAAAGATATTTTTTTGCTGTTTATTACTAAAATTTTATTATGAAAATTTTTACTTTGGAAAATTTAAATTTGATTAAAAATATATTTGTAGTTGATAGGATACATGATGTTTAATATGATTTAAATTTTTTTAAATTATATTTTTTATTTTATGACATTTACACTTAACAAGAAATACTGGAACTATACAACAAAAATTAATATTCATTTATTATTGCGAAATCGAACGATCCGATCAATTCTTTTCCTCATTTTAACAATATATTAATGACTAATTTTCTAAGTTAAATACCTTTAATTTTTATTGGATGTCTTGCATTTCGTGTTGCTATTTCAGCGCTGTGTTTTTTCTGTAGTGGTAATAATAGGACGTAAAATGTGTATTCTTACTGACGTTTTTAAGGTGCGTTTATGAAAATGTCTAAAAATATTTGTCAATAGTATAATTTCTTTTAACATCCATCCAACGCTCGCAGAAAGGCTTCCTCTTCTTTCCCACCGTCGAGCTGTAGGGGATCTGTCGCTCTTCTATAGGTATTTTCACGGCTTCTGCTCAGAGGAATTGGCCAGTATAATTCCTTCTCTCGCAGCTCCCAACAGAGCAACACGTGGTGCAACTTTTATGCATCCTTTTACAGTTCAGTTAGAGAGGCCCCGAATTTCCCGCTTTCTTCGTTCCTTCATTCCTAGAGTGTCAAGACTATGGAACCTGCTGCCCCCAGAAGTATTTCCTTCTCTTCCCAATCTCCAAAAATTTAAGTCCCCTGTGAACAAACTCCCTCTTACCACACTAAAGACACCCACGGTACGTTAGTACCTAGGCATCAGCCTTCGTGGACTGTCCCAAGATAAAAAAAATTCATTGAACTGACCTTTAACAAAGTGTTTATTTTTTTCATAACATTTTTTTGTCCATTTTCTTATGTTTAATTTTAAACAGACGGATATATAAAGACATACACGTTTGGCGAGTTGAATCTTACGGATTGAATTTTAATGTATTAGACACTAATAGATAGAGAGTAGACAGAGAACGACTGCATCGGTAACCTCCCACCGATAGCGACGCCGATTCCCCGTACCGCTCGCAATGTGAATTTAATTGCAGCTGGCAGTGATGTTTAGCAAGCGCTTGGAGCCATAGGTCAGCCTCGAATCAAGTATTGGAATTTTACGCGCTCACGATAGATAAAATTGTATGTTGTTTTTTAACGTGCCCATAATCGCAAGTCAAAAAAACAATACCATTTAATGATATTAATCTTTTGTTCAACAGTGAAGACCATTTTTATTTTATTACTGTATCCGTCTTCGTACCAAAGGTGGAAATAAATTGTAAACATGATCGGCTAACACGTACTTAGGTATGCGAGGAATTGCAACCGAACTTTGTCCGGACTGATAAGCGCAACGACGACACGATAATCGCCCAGGGTGGAGCGAAATTTGTTCTCGCTCTACTTCGTCTCCTTCTTACACATTGCGCAAAAATCATATTCGAAATTTTTCAAGCGCCGAACGTGTATATACATCCAATGTAAAAATTTACAAAATTAAAATTGTATTATTAAACAGCAAGAAAATGTTTTAATTATTATTATTATTATAAGTTTGGCATATTTCTCCTTAAAATAATTACTTACTGTTACCATTATTATAGCTTTGGCAACAGTGTTCGTTTAGATAGAAGCAAGTAAACGTATTTTCTCCTGATGGAAGCTCCAGCAAGCGAGCGTCGAAACCTATTACCAAAAACTTAGCATTGCTTTGTGGGTCTATAGTGAAACTACAATTGTCTTTGATTTAAGTCAATAATTCAAAATTCGCTTATTAAAATTTTTGTGAAACTTGGCACAAGGGCTCATATTTTTTCTGTAAAATGTGCAGGGAAGCCTATATATAATTGACCCCCTTAAATTTTACATGGGATTTCCTATGTTCCGCTCGGCGACGCACCACCCGGTATAGTCGTAAAATACAAAATAATGATGAATCACTGGACATAATACTCTTGTGCCCGTATCTGTAGGTCAGGTCCGGACTTCCATAATTCTTTATTGCCATATATAAAGTTGACGTCATCAAATGTCAAATTTAAACTAACTATACTTTCACTGTTTTTTTTTTAATTTTTTGCACAACATTGTTGGTTATTAAACGAAAGGGCAAGTTCTTTATTCCATCGATAAAAAGTACGCTGAATTTATGCGCTGAACGTCAAAAGACGCCATGAGAAGTTCTGATGGAACAAATTAAAAGAAATGTTTAAAAAAGCTCGCTGTTTGTTCTGAAACTGTCAATGCTTAGCTGATTGTTGTGTTTCTCTTCCGTATTTATCTATATTTTTTGCTCAAATATTTTATAAAAACGCTTTGATGGAATCCGTCGGACTCTCCAGTGGTAGTTTAAAAACGGTTTGATGAATTAATGCGCTTAATGCGCTGGATCCATCGATGCAATTAAAAACTTGCCCAAACTATTATAGAATATTTAAAATTAACGTGTAATATTGGATTTCATATAATCTGATTTAATATGAAAAGAATTTATGGCGCCACTTCACAGCCTTGTATTTAAATGGTCGATATTTTTGGAGTTCTGTATTTTTACCAAAAACCTTAATAAAAAAATGAAAACACGATTTTTTTTAAAATACATTTTAAACATTATATGATAGTTTTACATACTTAACACCAATTTTGTGATAAAAGAAGGGCAAGACAGTAAATAAGTTTAATTTATTTATCATATTTAAGCATCAATATCTGGAAAATAAAACGTTGTCGAAAAAAACTTACTTTAGATTTGTAATCAGCGCCTCCGTATGCAAAAAATCATCGAAATCGGCGAGGATCAAGAAAAGTAAAGGTTTACCATAATGTAGACTGGTTGTGTTTTAGGCTTATACAATATTTTATAAATGTATGATTTGTATTAAAGTACAATAAAAAAGTGTTACCTCATGCAGGTAACATAAACAAATTTAACAAAGAGTAGTTTTTTTACATGAGCATTTCTTTTTTTTTTATTTTTAAATCTTGGGACAGTTCACCAAGGCTAGGGTTTTAATACTAACGTACTGTGGGTGTCTTAAGTGTGGTAAGTGAATGTTTATTGACACAAGACTTAAATATTTGGAAATTTGGAAAAGGGAAAACTTGCGGGTAACAGATTCCAGTCTAGACACTGTAAAAGGATGCATAAAAGTGGAACTATGTGTTGCTCTGTTGGGAGCTGTCAAAAAAATTATACTTGCCAACTTCTCGGAGCAGAAGCCATGGAAATACCTATAAAAATGCGACATATTCCTTACAGCCCGTCGATGGGTAAGAGAAGGATGCTTTTCTGTAATTGTGGGATCATTAATAAGACGAACAGCTCTTTTTTTAATGGAATCAAGGATGATAAGAGTTTTAGGAAACGCCATTCCCCAGACATGAGAACAATATTCTAAAGATAGTCTGATTTGGAATACATACAGAGTATACAGATTAGACGGAGAGAAGCACTTTTTGGCTCAAAAGAGGAATCCAAGCTTTTTCGAAATAGCTAAGGTTATGAATGTAATGTGTTTGTGCCAGTTAAGGTTATTCTCAAAAGTAACGCCCAAATGATTAAATGACTTTTTTTGCGAAACCGATTATGACTAGGTCTTGGAGTATTAAAATGTACAGGTTTTTTGAAGCCCAAATCAAGATTAGTTTAAAGTCTTGTGAAAAAGATATTGGCATTGACCTGCGCATGTTTTCCAAATCATGCCTATAGGCTGGCTTAGGAAATTGAAAATTAGAGTGGAGGATACTCTCAGCAAAACTAATAATAGGATTAATTGTGAAAGAGAGATTATTGATGTGAAGAAGAAACATAGTTGGTTTCCTGGAGCACCCCAGTATTAATTTAGGTAGAAGCTGGAAGGATGACGTTACGATATTATAAATAACAAACACGAAATTATAGTCACAATTTAATAAACACTTGTCACTTAAATAATGAGGCTTTTATTAATTCAAAGAACGTCTGTGACCACACAATAAAATCACACAAGGCAAAAACAATCGAAATTAATACGGCGCGGCGCGTATGGTTTCATACGCGCCGCGACGTTGCACACGTAAACGGGACTCCGGCTCTGTCGAAAGTAAAATATGTTGCCTATCCATACACTGATTAATCAGTATGTATGTAGGCAAGACATAACAAAATTTCGTGGAATTTTGTTTCTGCGAGGAATTATAAGGGCCCCTTAATGACAGTTATTTTCATAGTGGGCCAAACATTTTTTACAACAACCTTTTAACTACCTTGCTTTAAACGGATTTGTTTTACCAAATTTAAAATTTTTGACACTGAATATTTTTTGAAATTATATAATGATGTAAGCTGTGTAGACCCACGTCTTATATTTGATTAAAACACCAACTTGTTAAATATCATCCAAGTTCTGCCGAACAAAAAGTCATTTAAGCTTGTAGATTTTATCTTTGAGAATAAGCTCAATAGGCAAGTTTCACACAAACAAATTATGGACTCGGATCAATATTTTTTAATAAAATAATATGTATACATTCCAAAAAAAAACTCTTGCAATATTTTTTATACGATTAATAAAACGATAATTAAAATTCCTTATTTGACTTCAAACACCTTCTGATTGGACAACGTCATCATCTCCGCTTTTGTTGCCAAATATATTGGCGCCTATATGGGGAAAGAGAGATTAGTCAACAAATGTAAAAACTGAGTTAATGTAAATTAAAACAATAATTTAAATTTTCCCTTAAATCAATTTACCAATTCTAAAGGCTATAGGAAAAAAGTTCCTAGAACTGCCTTAATATTAAAAAAATAATAAATTACTTAAATTATTGTCTAATTTGCATTAACTACATTGTCACATTTTTTGACTTATCCTCCTTTTCTCATACAGGCTCTGTTAAACTCTGGAATGATTATTTAGACTGTAGAATGATTATTTAGACTATTATTAATATAAACCAGGGTTTTTAATTCAAAATAAAGTGATATCATCAAAACAAAAACCTAAAATAACAAAAAAGGTTGGTAAGGTTGGAAAGAATTGAAAGTATCTGTTGTATCAACAGGTCATATTTTAATAAAAGTAACAAATAAGTTAGAAGCAAAAGTAAAACTTAATGTTTGTTATTAGCATATTAAATATACCAGTCATACTTGGTTAAGTTTTTTACATAAAAATAATCCTACAGAATGAAAAAACATACAAATCTTACGACTTTGTACAAATATAGCAAAATACAGTGTGTCCCAAATTGGGCCTACATGTATTGGTAACTCGGGAACCATTAGAGCTACAGTGTTGGTATTATATAAATTAGGAAAGTTTTAGACAATTTAATTGCAAAATTAAATCTGCTTTCAAGTTTTATTTGTCTTTTATGGTTTTTGAGATAATTAAGAAAAACCAAAATGGTGCATTTTTAACTTTTGCCTGTAGTTCGCAAACTACCAATTTTACGGTTTTAAGATTACTACATTATTAGAACACTTTTTTAAAAAGAATTTAATTTAAGTAAAAATATTTTTTTAACTTTATTTGTTTTTGAGATATTTACCCAAACTTTGGATTTTCATACGGACGCCATATT
>JAHBCN010009001.1:0-36452 GCA_019359885.1 Listronotus oregonensis | reverse complement strand
ACCACAATAAAAAAAAAGGGAAAATTTATGAAGAAATTTAAAAAAAATTATATACCTAATAGAGTTAAACAAATATATCAAACTTCAAACTTCAAAACGACTTTATTGTAAAAACAAACAGTAGTTATGGATAAAGCATCCCAAAACAAAAATTTGATTTTAATCGTTCGTAAAACCAAAAATATAGTAAAATAAAATAAAATAGAAAAGTATAAAGGTGACCCTTTCCCAACCTTTTCTCCCTTTCTCAGAGTATTTACAAAGCTAAAAAAATGAACAGATGTAATAAAGCTACACACACTTCGAAAAAAAAAAGAAAAGGATCATGTCAGGAATTAAAATAGCACAAAACAAAATAAAAACAACATAGTTAAGTCATAGAGAAATTGTAACAAGCCTCACACAAAACTATCATAAAAAAATTATGTCAGAGAATAGTAGGCCTTGGTTAATAGAAGACCTTTTACTTGTCTCCTAAATCTTTTTCAGAGGATATTTTCCGAATTGGCGCTAAAAGGTGGTTAAATTTTTTTTACCATTATACACAAAAAAATTTTTTACCAACTTTGAGGACAACACGGAAAACAGGTAATTAGCCAGACACCCAATCGCAGTTGTGACTCAACGAGGGCATTGTCCCGTTTTCACCAAAATGACTTTTAATTCCCCGGGAAAACGATTTAACAGCATAGCCCCTTTTTAGATACGATATCTAGTAAAAAACTAATCATACTTTTTTTATTTTTTTGTTCTATAATTTTTGCGAGTGTTATAATAGAAAATCTCGAAAACGGAGGCCGTCTCAAAAACTCCCCTTTTTAAAAGGAAAATTATGTTGCCAATTTTATTTTAAAAAAATGCCGGTTTATATTTAAAAATATGTTGTCCAAAGTATTTTTAGTCAAATTTAAAAGTTGTTAATTCTGTCTAATTTTAAACCCGATCCTGATAAGCGGACCTTATTTAAGACCTCTTTTCTTCGTAAAAAGTGCTAAATTGAGCACGAACTGGCTATGAATTTTAGCAGCAAAATGATTGACACGTATTGCTATAATTTTCTTTTCTTTATTAGATTTGTTTAATGAGATCGTTTTGGCCCGTACTGTGAATTTAAGTACTTTTTGAGATTAACTAATCTCAAAATCCTTCATTACAAAATTGGTAATTATTTAAGTTTAACTTTACTTATTTTTTGATATAAAGCCGGTGTTAACTACAATAAAAACCCAAAAAAGACACCATACATTATAAAAGAAAATGTAAAAAAATATGCCTATAAAATATTACTCTTTTGTGTTAAAAGCAACTTTAAAATTAAATATACCCCCCACACACTTCATGTAACTTTAACAGATTAAAAGTACAATGGTTTAAAAAAGTACTTTATCAATCAAAATGTTATTAGTTATTTTTTTAAACGTTTTTTCCTGTTTGAGTAATTTTATTACTTTTTTTGAGAGAAAGAATCACACTTCTTATGATTCGAGAATTGGAGATCGCGAGCGATCTTATCAAAAACCCAGACCTTTTCAATGCAACATTTCGACCACACCCCAATTTCGAAATCTACAGTGATAAAAACAATTCAGAGATTTGAACAAACTGGAAGTTGCAAAGACCGTCAACGAACAGGGAGGCCAAAACCGTAAGCAATGATAAAAAAAGTTTAGAAATACTACAACATTTTGTTAAGACCCTAATTTATCATTACGCCTAGGTGCCAACCAGTCAGACGCTGGTTTTTATCGGTTTGAAATGTCCTAAAAAGCAATAAATTTCATCCTTATAAAATCACCTTAGTACAGGAATTATTTGAAGATGATTTTGACTGCCGCTTAGAATTTTATATATATATATATATATATATATATATATATATATATATATATATATATATATATATATATATATATATATATATATATATATATATATATATATATATATTTTGTTTCTATTCTTTGACATTTGCCTTGATATATTGTTTATGTTTTCCAAAAAATTCTGGTTTTTTTTTAGGAGTAAGTTCAGGCGAAAATAAAAAAAGACTGCTTACTAAACAATTTTTATTTGATTAATGTCAAAAACGACGTTTCGGCCTGGAAAAGCCTTCATCAGGTATATATGTATTTTTTTAACAAAAAATCAATCTTAAACTAAGGGGTTCCTTACAGAAAACACTCATTTGTACTGTTGTGTAATGGACATTGAAAACATAAAATCAGAAAACGAACACAATATTAAAAACAGTTAAACCGTTTGTGTAAAAAACGGTCTTCTTTTTTTAAAGGAGTTTTATTTTTTATATATCGCCTGACCTTATTCCTAAGAAAATCCAGAATTTTTGGAAAAACGTATGTACATTACAAAACGCCGAGCTTTCGAAAATTTATTATTTTTTTTCTTTTTTTTAAAGGGGCAAACAAAGTAAGTTTTCGTAGGGCCAAAGTTAATATAAGAAACATACTTTATTTATTGGTACATTATTTCTATTACTATATATTTTGACCAACGGTTCGTCAAAATGGATGAATATGTATAGCAATAAAAATAATGTTAAAATAAATTAACTATGTTTCTTACATTAAATTTGGCCCTAAGAAATCTTACTTTGCACCCTTAAAAGGAAAAAAATTTGGAAAGCGTAATAAAAAATAAAAAGTTTTACTTTTATTTAACAAATAATTTTTTGAAGCCACGTTAAAAATACAAATGACACATGATTAAACAGAGAATTTTAAGGCAAATCTAATAGACAAGAAAACCATACAGGGTAGTTTTCAAAAAATTATTTTAGTTAATTTCCGTTAAACTAAAGTTGCTTAAATAAATTTTAAGTTCTGAAAGGGGGCAACAACTATGCGTTATTAAAAGCCTGGCATTTTTATTGTAATATATTTGTAAACCAGAATCTAATCAGCTGTTACATGTCTGTTGGGTAACCCGGTATAGGTGAAACTTCCAGACCATTTACCAAACGCATAAAAGGACATTAAACATACATTTGAAATTAAAAGTTTTAACTGTCCTTATTGAAATGTAATAATAAAATGATATAGTCCAGTAAATGAAGGAAAAAACTGTAAATAAATCTGTACAGGTTTTCCTTGTGGCGCAATCTTAGGTCTTTGGAGTTGCTTTCGAGCGAAAAAAAGTTTATCAACATTAAGAGGTGGGAAAGGACTGAAAATGGCCCCTCAAGGCCCGAAAAAGGGTTTCCCGCTAAAATCTGCCAAAATATGCGAATTAAAGAATTTTGTTTTAACAAAAAATGAAGATCGTTTTGCAGTCTACAAAAAATGGTTCTTATATTTTTTTTCGAAAAATCGATAGTTTTCGAGATAACGGGAACCAAAAGACTCCTTATTTCAGCTGCCGCTCTACCGCTAGAATGCCGCTATCTTCATGGATTCACTTATTAGTACAGGACATGAGGCATTTTGGCTAGGAATTTTTTTGTACTGCATTGATTTATCTGAAATTTTCACAAAAGGTAGGGAATAGCCCAAGGATTAAAGTTTATACCATGCCAAGGTGTGCTTTTATCTTGGGGTTGGTTGCCACCCCATCTTGGGGGTGGAAATTTTTATTACATTTTAACTACAGAAATCGATAAAGAAATTAATTTAAAGTAAAAATTGTTTGATAGATTTTTTTCGTAAAACTAAGATTTTTCGAGTTATTCGCGATTGAAAGTAAAAGTTTTTCGACGAAAAAATCGACGTTTTTAATGGGTTTTTCACGAATAATTCCAAAAATATGCATTTTATCAAAAAACTGTAAAGAGAAAAATTGTAGCTTATAAAAAAACTAAAAAAAAATGTTTTTTTATAATTTCTCTATAGCCAATACAGTCCGAGCTACAGCTTTTAATGTTTAGCTTTTGTGGGTTAAATGTTTAATTTGAAAGATTCAAAGTCAAATAGCGGGAAAAGTTTGCATTTTTCAAGTAAAACATATGAGGTCTTTTTTAAAGTATATAATAAGACCTTTCTTTTAAAAACAAAAAAAAAGAGTTTTTAGCATTAAAATTGAGCGAGTTATGATAAAAATAAGTTCAGTCCCTACTTTTTTCTACGAAAAGATTATTAAAAACAACCCCCTAATTCCCCTCTTAATTAAAATAGATCTGTATCCTATTGTTATTTTTTTTATATATGTATTATTAATACATCGTGGAAGTTTAACCAAATTAAAATGCTTAATTTTGTAAAAATTGGAGCTTAAAGTGAAAAACGATTTTCTGCATTTTCGTAAAAAATACCCTTTTCTTCAAAATAACTCCAAAAATACTGAAGATACCAAAAAAGTGCTTGAGTACCGAATTATAGTTTTTTGATAACAAAGACTTTTTATTTAATAAATTTTTCGGTACAATAAATATGGGCCAGATATGGCCGTTTAAATCCTCTATTTACGAGCGAGCTCCACCTTATTCTAGCCCTTTAAACTCATCCCATTTTAAAACTAAGGGATTAAAAAGGATTTAGTTTACACAGCCTTGTGCTCTTAAAAAACCCTACAGAATTATAAAAAAAACTTTTTATCATTAAAACTAAATGAGCTATGTTTAAAAACCAATCAACTTTTTTTTCGAAAAATTCGAATAGCCCACTTTGAGCATAATATTCTATAAAACCGGTATTCTTTTACCGGTGTAATTTTTGTATGTTATTCTACTTTTTTTCTATTTATATCTATTATATTGGTTTATAAGAATTGCAATGTTATAAGGGGTGGTTTTTAAGGATTGAAAATTTGCAAAAGAATGAAATTGGTAATATTTCAGGCAGTGATATTTTTAATTATTAAATCTGTCAAGCTATTAATTTTTTGGGGATAAATCTTTTTTTTTTTTTTTTTTTATTTAGGCTATAATAAGGGTTGATTTATAAAAAAAGAAAAGTTGCGAAATAAAATTAGTACATATTTTAAACAACAGCATTCTAAAATTAAATCACTATGGTAAATTAATAATTTTTTAGGGTAAATATTTTTTTTACTTTAAGCTCTAACAAAGGTTGATTTTTTTAGGGTTAAAATATTTTAAAATTGTATTATTATTCAACTAATCCAAACCAACTTTTACCCATCTTAAGGTTTAAAATGTTATTCTATAAGTTTTGACAATTAGGGGTAGTTTTTACCCTTAAAAAACAAACAGCGCACATCACCATGAAAAAGAATTTGAAGTAGAGGGTTAGAAGCGCCTAATTTCAAATTTTTATGTAAATCGATGCAGAACAAAAAAAATGCGAGGTTTTGCCATTTTTTAGCTTCATTTCCGGGACTATAATTATGTATCATTAAATCGTTTTAATTTGTCAAAAAATTTTTTTTTTGTAAATCTCATAAGGGTGGTTATTTAAAGGTTAAGTTATGGTAGTTAAATATTTATTATACCGTAAACTGTTAAAATATTTTTTTTCTCAATAAAAGCGTTATTAAATAATTTAAAAATAAAAAAAAACAATTTTTTTTTTGGTTTTTTAGTGATGAGCAAAGCAAGACCAAGACCAAGACCGGGCTAGTCTTGGTCTTGGTCTTGGTCTTGCAAGTCTGGTCTTGGTCTTGGTCTTGCAAGCCCAAAGAAGGTCTTGGTCTTGCACCACCCGGTCTTGGTCTTGGTCTTGCTGCAAGAGTCTTGCTGGTCTTGTTTTTTTGGTAGTAATAATTTAAACTAAGCAATCTTAAATAAAATATATATTTTTTAGTACTTACAAATAAATAAAGATGGAGACTATATTTTTTGCTTTAAAATTTTAAAATATACCAATTTTAACCTTATATGTAGACTTCGAACGCTGTTAGAATGACACCGATACGTCACGGTCTCTTATGGCAAACCCGTATAAAACCGTGACGTATCGGTGTCATTCTAACAGTGTTCGATCTCTACAATTAAATTATTTGATTAAAAGGATATTTTAAATGTAGGGGTTTATTTATTTATAGCGCTTCATTTTAGTGATAGGAAATATTTAAATTTTCTTTAAAGAAGCATATAAAATAACAATACTGAGTACTCTGAGGGCAGAAAAAAACTTTTAATTTCAACCAGATGTGAAATTTCCATGAAAATGATTCTCATATGTAAACATTGGTTTCTAATTAAAAAAAAAAAAAAGGTATTTAGAAAGCTTTTCAGTTCAAATAAACTTTCTATGTTTAAATTAGTCAAACATTTGCCGTACAAAGTTTGTACAAATACTTTATAAACATTCTGCGTATACCAGGTGGATCGATAGTGCGACAAAGATCGATATATTCGAAACCGTTCATAATGGTAAAAAACTAAATATACAAAAATTATAGAAAAAAGGACGTAAAATGTAAAATTATTTTCTATTTCAGAATTTTCCAAAAAATTTACTACCACTCAAAAAAACTTCCCTATTTTTAGCTTTTAACCTAAAATAGAAAAATTAAAGCAAAAAAAAATTTTTAAAAGTGCTTCCCCGTATATTTGCTGGAAATTCTTAAACTGTCATAAAGGTACAATGTCGACGTAGATGGTTTTTATATATCATTTTCGGTTTTGACAAAAATGACGTCATCATTATACTTTTGACATTGTTTTGACTTTTCCGTCTAAACCGGAAGTGAAATTTAAAATCCATTTATATTAAAAGTATTCCTATATAAAATGACAAATATATTTTTTATTAAAACATCACTTTTACATTTATATCTTAGTTTAAAGGAGCAAGCTAATTATGCCACTTCTTACAGGCTGGCACAAAATATAGGCATCACTTGATACCTAATAAAAAAAAAAAAAATATTAGGAATAGGTAAGTAATTTTCAGCTTCTATAACTTTTGGACTCATAGTTTTTCTCTGTCGTAAACGATTTTGGAGATATGGAGCTTTATCGGACCATTGAGTTACAATCTTATTATTTTTGAAACATGTTACTGAATCTACTAGTTATTGTTTTTAGATAATTTTATTAAAAAACGAAGTGATCCATTTAATTATTATTTTATTAAAAAAACCTGCTACTCATAAAATAATCGCCTTTTTAGGCAGTTCTCGACACATTTTTTGTCATGTCTGTTTGAAATACCTCTGTATATTGAATATTAAAATTGAATATTATAATTTAAAAAAAAAGTGACAAAAGTGCAAGAGTCTTGCAGGTCGGTCTTGGTCTTGCGTAGTCTTGCACCCCTCGGTCTTGGTCTTGGTCTTGGTCTTGCATACCCCGGTCTTGGTCTTGGTCTTGCAAGCGAGAAAGCGGTCTTGGTCTTGGTCTCGGTCTTGGTCTTGCTGCAAGACCAAGACCAAGACCTAGACAAGACCGGTCTCGCTCATCACTAGTTTTTTTGTACCTAAGGGTGAATTTTAAGGGTTGAAACGTTACAAATATAATGTTGGATATAACTCACAACATAAAAATAGATTTATTTTACATATTTAGCTATGATTTTAATTTACATAGGGTCTATTTCTATGTTTTTTTAATTTTTTACCATAAGGGTGGCTTTTACCCCCTAAAAATAAAAAGCACACCCTAAGCATATATAAACTTTGATCTAGAGGGTAAAAGCAACTTAATTCCAAAAATTCCATAAAAATTGAAACTGTACAAAAAAATCCGGAGGCCAAGCACCTTTTTCTCCCCATCCACTGTACTATTATAAGCGAGAGGACGCATTGTTCCATAGCTCGGGCAATAATGCACATTTGTTAATTATTTAAATTTCATGGTAATGGGAAAACCCGTACCTTTTATTGCATATGAGTTTGGTAGGTAGGTAGGTAGGTTCAAAGTGAGTGGACACCAGGTCCAGACTCCTAATAAATCTGATGATCCTGTTGGAAGAGAAATCTTTCACCTCCCCGGCAACAAGGTGTCATTGCCGAGGATTGCAAATCTTAGTCGTGCCATTGCTGGGCACGAACACAGTATGTATTTTGCCGATTTATTCCCCTCCATGCACATGCTGCACTCGGCGTCCTCCTGATTTTTCTAGAATATTAAAAAAAGCAGTTAATTTTTTTTTTTACAATGTTTTGAGAGTATATCATTAATTTATTGATATTTTTTTTAAAAAAACGGTTTTTTATTAATATTTCTTTTTTATAATGAGACCTTAGCAAGTGTTCAATAATCCCAGAAAATTTCCTTCACCATCTTTCTTGCGTTTTGATAAAAAATTGTTTTGCCCATCTGCATTTTTTAGCCGTTTCCGGAGTTTTAGAAAATCTGCATGTTATGGATTTTTACGACGGCCGTTTTTGCGAAAAATATTGGTGTTACGAAAAAAATGGTAAGGACCATTTTTGTAGATTTCGAGGTGATCTTCAAACGGAAAACTGATTTTTGGGGCTTTGAGGGGCCATTTTCAGCGGGTTTCCACGTCGGAATCGTGATAAACTTTTTCTCGCCCAAAGCATCCGCGAAGACCCAAGAATTGCGCTATAAATGAAAACTGTACAGATTTATTTACAGTTTTGGGTACTTTCAGGCCTTCAGTTACTGGACTAATAGGTAAATATTGAAAAAATACTTAAAAAAGTTAGTACAAAGAAAACATAACTTACGCATGGATCATTTTACTCTAATCTTTTAAAATAAACATCTGGTTAATCTTAAGTATATAAAACAATGTGCCTGTCTTCAATGAAAATACAAAAAGTTTTTTAACACCTTTGTAACGTATGTTTATTATTAAATTGTATTTTACTACATTATTAGCTTTTAAAATCGAATCAATGGATTCTAATTTTAAATTGATAGACATTATAATTAATATGGTTCCGTAAATGTAAATAAACAAATTAAAACGCTGGCATACGTTATTTTTAAAATTTGTAAAAGTGGATTTTACGAAAGATATGGAATCCATACGTAAATATGTTTCTTTTAATTATAAAATATGTGTCTTTGATCTTTTGGGATTTTAATACAATAATTGTATTAGAAAGCTTAAAAGTTACATTGTAATAAATCGTACTGAAACTTTTATACTATTACACGTTTTACTAACTAAAAAATTACACTGGATATAATACGGTACCAAACAGCTAGTAGCGTATATTGGCAACAAAAAGTGAGAGGCGCAAACCCTTTAATTTAAAAATTTAATAACATAATATAGGTAACAAGCGGCCCTGAAGGCCATCAGTTCTCCAAAAGTTAATTCCAAACTAGTGGGAGCCTGTATATGGCCCTAAAAAAGTCGGCTTGACAAACAAACTTACGGTAGCCTGGGTACCAGGCGACGGTGCGATGTCCACCAGGTAACGAAAAGGCCGACGACCTAGCCAAAAGAGGATCAGCCATGGAAATGATAGGTCCTAAGCCATTTTGTGGAATCTCGGCAGGCCTCTTTAAAGATTCTATTAAGAGCTGGGTAGACAGAGAGTTTCATAGCTGGTGGGTACAAACACCAGGACACGACAGGCAAAGCAGTTCATTAAGACCTGCTCGGCCAAGTTTACCTCGGACCTACTGAGCCACAGTCGTAAGGATAACATGACATTGCAAATTGCAACAAACTTAACAAGCACCTAAAAGAATAGGCCTGGTGGAGGATAGCCTGTGTAGGTTCTGCCAGGAGGCCAGAAGAAACAGCCGTATATGTGTGGTGCCACTACGAAGCACTATGTAGGCTTAGGTTTAGTAGGCTTGGTGAGGAAAAGCCAAAACCGACAAGACTCTGGAGTCTGGAGTCTAGTTAAGAAGACGGGCCTGGACAAGGTACTCTAAAGAACGATAGGAGAAACCACAATAAATCTGTTAAGGTTGCAGTGGTGGAGGTCATTTTGCCATCTCCGCTCAAATAATCTAATCTAATCTAATAGGTTACAAATTAGTTTTATCAGGACACCCAACTTTGCTTTAGTTTCTTAATTTTTTATCCTGTAATGTTTAGATATTTAGTTTATTTAATATACAGGGTAAGTCTATGAAGTGAGACCCCCGTTTATTGCTTTAAATATTCAAATTGGGAAAAAATGTTTTTTATAAAAATATTTTGGTTTTTGCTGCTCTATATTTTGCGAACTACGTTATGTATACAGGGTTTATTAAAAAGCTCGTACAAGGAAAAAGTTATTTTTTTTAATGACTCCCTAGAAGTTAAGTTAGAGTTAAATAACTTTTATTAACATTTGATGTCTTGCATATTTTGTTGTTGTTTCTGCGTTGTGTTTTCTTTGTAGTGGTAGTAATAAGACATTAAAGCTTGTATTCTTGCTGTATAATTTCTTTTTACTTACATCTACTTTAATACGGCAAAAAAATATCATTAAAGCGAATTTGGCCTATTTTCCACAGAAATTATTTCTAAATATTGTTACCATTGTTAAAGCATTGGCAACAGTGTTTGTTTATATAGCAGTGTGTAAAACGAATTTCTCTTGATGGATGCCCGCTCGAGTAAGCGAGCGCCCAAAGTTATTACAAAATTTAGAATTGTTTTGTGAATCTATAGTAAAAACTATATATTTTTTGTCCACACCAAAGCACTGAATTGTTCGTTAAATTAATTAAATTAACCTTCATTACAGACTACGTCAGAACTAAATCCTTTAAACTATGCCTTAACTGAGTAATAAATTTCACTATTTATCTTCAGAAAAAAAATTAAAACCTGTTACCTAGATTTTTTATTCAGGTTTCTTGCCTATTTGTTGCTACCTACCATTTGCTTTTTATCATTTCCCTTAAAACTAAGGTAAAATTTACTTTTAGCATCTTAAAAACAAAGCTTTTTCGGAAATGCCGTTATTAATAAGATTTCTTCCTATTTTTTACTGTTAAATTAAAATATAACTTTTACTCTTGGCTCACTCCTAATTACGTCACAATTGTAAAGTAATATTTTTTAGCTTTGTAATTACCACTGTATTATAGTTTTTTTTAGCACTTTTTAATAATCTGATTTTTATTTTCAGATTTTTTAGTATCTATGCTTCAAGTTTGAACCAGTCAAAATAAACGTCCAGGTAAGAATAAAGTTTAAACAAATTTTATTATAGAAATAAAAAAACAACACTGCGAATCAGAGTTAGGTAGTTTGGTAATAGGTATTTTTCAAAAATAATTATGATTAGTTTAGTTTTTCCATTGTGTTCGTGCCAACTTGAAAACGATAAATCTGGTGTGAATCGAGCTTGAGTCGTCAATAACAAAAGTCACTGAGAGACATTTGAGTCGATGCACACTAAAATTTTGCTTACGGGCTAAAAATTGTATCAGAAGCAAGAGACCGTTTTAACAATCGGATACAAATTCTTTTCCACCTAATCTCTAAAGATGGAATTGTTTCTACCTCTAAAGGAAAAGCCGAACTATTTTCCAAACAATTTGCTACAATTCTACGCTTAATTCTCCTATTAATCTTCCTGTTCCAACAGTTGCTCCTATTTCTCATAAAATGTGCGATATCATTTTTAAAGCCAAACAAATCAAGCGTATTCTTTCTTTTCTTAACACTAAAAAGAGTCTGGGCTGGATGGCATACCAGCAATCGTCTTAAAAAAAATGTGCTCTTAAGCTTGCACCCATCCTAACTCGCCTCTTTCGAATCTCTTACGACACGGGCATTTTCCCGGAGAGTTGGAAAGCTGCACGTGTGCAACCTGTCCCCAAAAAAGGATCCAAAACTCTCACTTCTAACTCTAGACCTATATCTCTTCTTTCTGTTGTTTGTAAAGTAATGGAAAAATTAATCAATTTCCAAATCAAAGTATCTGGAAAAATACAAGATCTTACTTGATAGATAGTATGGATTTCGTCACAGAAGATCCACAGCTGATCTTCTTTCCTTTGTCTCACACAACTAGAACAAGTCGATTGAGTTTCTTGGTGAATCCCATATCGTTGCTCTTGACATATCCAAAGTTTTTGATCAGGTCTGTCATGACGCGTTTCTTAACAAACTTCCTTTTTATGGTCTTCCACCTAAGCTTTGCTCTTAACTCTCCAGTTTTCTTTCTTATCGACGTTTATCAGTTATGTAGATGGTTATTCTTCCAGCTTCTACCAAATGAATGCTGGATGCCCCAGTGCTGGCACCCACGCTGTTTCTTCTACACATTAACGATTGTCCTCTTCCACAATCAATTGCATTCATAGTTTTGCTGACGATAGTACCCTCCACTCTTGTATTCAATTTCTAAAACCACCATGTTATTCTGATTTGGAAAACAAGCGCAGGTCAATACAGATATCTCTTTCACAAGACCCCAAACTTCAACAAACAAAATCTTGTTTAGTTAATGCCTCGCAAAACAGTCGCGGAAAAAGTCTGCCAACGCTCATCCGTTACATATGGCGGTCAAGTTCTGGAGAACAAAAAATCGTTTAATCTTGTAGGCGTTATTTTTGATAATAACCTCAACTGCTACAAGCACATTACATCCATAGCCTCGGCAGCTTCAGGAATTTTCACGGCTTCTGCTCAGAGGAGTTGGCCAGTATAATTCCTTCTCTATCAGCTCCCAGCAGAGCAACACGAAGTGCAATTTTTATGCATCCTTTTACAGTTCAGTTAGAGGGCCCCGAACTTTCCGCTTTCTTCGTTCCTTCATCCCTAAAGTGTCAAGATATGGAACCTGCTGCCGCAGAAGTTTTCCTTCACCTCCCAATCTCCAAATATTTAAATCCCGTGTGAACAAACTCCCTCTCACCACAGTTAAGACACCCACGGTACGTTAGTACATAGGCATCAGCCTTCGTGGACTGTCCCAAGATTAAAAAACACACTCCTTACACTTAAAAATTATTTTCTACTTTTTAGTTCGGTTTACTATAAAAGCGTGTTTTTCTAGTTTTTTTAAATTATAACTTTTATCTTCATCGAAGCAGACATTGATGCCAAAGTCAAATTTAATTAAAACTATTAATAAAAAAAAAGTCCCATTAAGATTAAATTGTTTTTAAATACATTTAAGAATAAATATGTCCAAACGTGTGTGTATTTATAGAACTATTTAAGCCCACCTAGGGAGCTTTAATACATACATTTGAATTATTTTGATATGAGTCCTAAGAGTTTTGAAATATGTTTTAGATATGGTGTCAGTAAAATAAAACCAGATGTTCCTTTAAATATTTAGGTATTTAAAGTGTATTTTAGGAACGTTTAGTTAAACAGTATACCACGTAAATTTTACCGTGTGTCCGAAAAGTTTTAGCACTGGGTGTCGCATTTTAAACACCTTTAAGGCAGGTCCGTGCTGGCCCGGGAGGACAGAGGGATAAATTCCCCTGCGCCTCCGCCTTCATACGTCATACGGCCACCCTCACAACAGTTAAAAATTAAGAATTGTTATGGTTGTAACAGTTTTGTAATTTAACATAAGCCATGTAAACAATGAATTGGAGTTTGGAGTAACTTAATAAATTGCTAAACATTTTATTTTATTTTACTGAATTGTTTGGAATATAATATGTACAGGGTTATTCATTTTAAAATAAACAGGTCTTTATTTTTGATCTTCCCTGTACTTTTTAAAAACTGAATATAGCCATTTTGTGTATTTTTTTCCGTAGAATTTAATTATCTAAACAGAAAAACATTTAAAACAAAAACAAAAGAGTTACAGCATGAGTGACGTATTTTTTAAATGGAATAACCCGTATATTTTTCTATTAATTGTTAGAGATTTTCACGAGGAATTCGGTGATATAGGGGTTGCTGGGTTTTTTCCTGCGGTTCTTCTGCAATTGTCTAAAAACTGCATGATACTATGGATAGTTTCACCTGATAAAACCTGGTGGCCACAGGTTACAGCTGCTTATTTATCCAAGTCAAGAATTTTAAAAATACGTTTATTACTTTTTGGAGTAGTTTTATAATGAGGTTTTCATCAGAAGAACGGCTTCAAATTATAACTCTCTATTATACATGTGGAGAAAAAGCCAGGGAAACACAACGAAGATATGTTGAAACTTTCCACCGAAAAATATCAGTAAAAACGATTTTAAAACTGAAGGTCTTATTTGAAAAAGGACTACATTAAGAAAAAGGAACCGGGATTAAGCTATTCTAAATTATTTTTCTTTGTATCCCATGAACTCAATTACTGACGCAATTAGAGACTTGAGGTATGGCCCTGCAAATAAAAGAGTAGCCTATGCGACGGTTCAGAGAACACTGAAATATTTTAAGTATCTTCCATAAATATCACGTTCTTCCAGTGCAGCATTTAACACGTGAACAAAAGGGATTTGTTTCCCAAATTTTAATCCATGAACAAGATAACGATCCTACCCTGTTTCAAACGATTCTTTGGACGGATGAAGCTACGTTCACTACATCGGGAATGTTTAACCGACGCAATACGCACATCTGGGCAAGACAAAATCCCAGGAAATTTTAAGAGATTAAATACCAAGGGAGATCTTCTTTTCATGACTAGTGTGGTGTGCTTAACAATAGAATTATCGGGCCAATATTCTATGAGGGACAAGGCCGTAGCCAGTGGGGGGGGTCAGGGGGTCAGAACCCCCACCCGAAATTTTCACAAAAAAAAATAGTAAATACAAAGAACTACTACTGTAGTGAATAATTGGTAATGCTAGGTCTTGAGGGGGAAAACAAAACATTGAGTAAACTGTCTTACCGATTTAATTCTAAGTATCTGGACCCATTCAGTACAAACGCGCGGCGCGATGTTCAGTTTTAGTTCGGAGTATCGTAGGTTGCAGAGAAAGGGTCGAGGTTTTATAATATGAGTTGCATTATCTTTTAGTATTATACATGGTGACCCAAGGAAAAGGTCGCACCCCTATTTGTAAATCTCCTGGTATATTTTGGGAAAAACGCTCAAAAACGAAAGTTTTAATTTCCAGGGGGATGTCACTTCATCTGTAGCCGTACAATACAGGGTGGTCCAAAAAAAATGCGTTATACATTAGATTTTTAAATGGAAACTTCCATATTTTTTTTATTATTTTTAGATTCTCCGTAAAGTTTTAAGTAACTTTTGTTAATAAAGTTTATACCTATCTTCAATGGTTGTGAAGCTATTTGAGTTTATAATAAAATTCTAGAAATAGTGATAGTAAGGAAATATATACTAAAGATAATAATCAAATGGTTCCCATAGTAACAAGACTTTACTTTAAATTTAAAAACAACTCACGAGTATTCAAAAAAAAGAAAAAGCAACCTACAGTCATGCGCAAATTAAAGGTAAAGTAAACATTAATTTTGTATAAAGAATTAGGTCAATGTGGCAATAAGTGCTAAAGTTGGTGTCCATTTACCTCCATGCAATAATAAGGATTTTATTCGAATCTATTTCTCACATTTTCAAGCATGAATGAAGTTATTTGTCAACGTTCAGCCGTAATCCGCTCCCGAAGATCTTGAATAGAATCTGGTTTCGTACTAAAAACTTTTTTCAAATACCCCCATAGAAAGTAATCTAAAGGACTTAAGTCCGGAGATCTTGGCGGCCACTCAATGGGGCCTCGTCTGCCGATCGACTGATTGGAGAAATGGGTATCCAAAAACTATCGTACTGAAGCCACATAGTGCGGTGGTGTACCATCTTGTTGGAAATTGATATAATTTTCATTATAATTAACGTCATTTTTTAATATTTCGGTAATTTATGGCTCTATTGTATTTTCTAACATGTGCAAGTACGTCTTGCCTGTCAAGTTTCTAGGGATAAAAAAAGCTTCTACAATATAATTTACGAAAATGCCGACCCTCACATTTATTTTTTTCAGGATATTGCGGGTGTACCTCTCGAAACAAATATGGATTCAAGTCACTCCAATATCGACAATTACGTCTATTTACAGCACCATGTAAATAGAACGTACACTCATTCTAGACACAAATATTAAGTAACAGATTTGCATTGTTGATTAAAAGTTGGGACAGTAATTCGCAAAACTCCAATCTTCCATCAAAATCGTCTTCATTAGGCTCATGGACAAATTTTATCTTGTACGGGTGAAATTAGTTGTCTTTCAAAATTCTCTCTACTGTTGAGCGTGTAAATTCTGAAGAAGCAGCCAGTCCACGAGGGCTTTGGGTATTGTCAATGCTACGTGTTCCAACACTATATTTCTGCGACTTTTTTAATGGCGATTACGGCGAATATTTACACAGATCAAGTTTCTTTAAATTTTCTTATTAATTAGCCAATATTATGTTAATATTTTTGTCTGGATAACGCATTAAACAACCGGGTAGTAGCTATTTAATGCCCCATTTTAGTAATACAGTTTAAATATTTTTACCCTTTAAAACTCAATAAATCGTTGTTCAATATTTATTACAACTAGTTAAGTTAACAATTTAAAATCAAAGACAAAGTTTTCCTATGACTTACCATGACACTGACTGATGCTAAATGTTTTTGATATAAACTTTATTAATAAAGTTCTAAAAACGTCATAGAGAATCTAAAAATTTTAAAAAAATGGGGTTTTTTCATTTAAAAAAAAATTTAATGTGGTAGAGAAAAGACGTCCCCCCAGAAATCAAAATTGACGTGTCCAGCATTTTTCCCAAAATATACCAGGAGAGTCACAAATAGGGGTGCGATTTTTTCGTTGGGCCACCCTGTATGTAGTACCCCCAAAAGATCACCCGATTTTTTTCGGAGTCGATACCCCGCCAAAAGGTAACCCCCCCCCAAAAAATTTTTCCTGGCTACGGCTTTGATGGGGATCCTTAACTGGAGAAAGATATCTCAATCTTCTTGAAAACGATATTGAGGACATTTTATAAGAATTGCCACTGAAACGTAACGCAAGATAATTTGGCAACAAGACGGACCGCCGCACCATGCTGTTGTCAATTTGCCATTTCAATTGCCGATACAATCAGTGGATTGGACGTTATGGCACTATTAGATGGCCACCTAATAGTCCAATTATTACAATTTTGGACACTTTTCTATGGGGTCACTAAGAGAATGTCGTTTACCAAAATGGGAACACAAACACGGAAGAAATGAGTGAAAAAATTGTAAATGAAATTAATCGTCTTAACCAAAAACTCAAATAATAACGGCGAGCTTAGAAAGGCTAGGGAGGGTTTATGAATCATGTTTCGAAAATAACGGGGGTCATATGGAATATTTAAATTATTAGTATTATTATAATTTTTTTTTGTTATAAGTGTTTTTATTACCATTTACATATTTTACCTCGTATTATATTTTATTTTTTCCGTTTATTGTAATTTTGCTGTTTGGTTTAGAAATAGATATATCATATCATTTTTAGCATATAATATAATTTGAAGCCGTTTTTCTGATGAAAACCTCATTATGAAACTAATCCAAAAAGTAATAAACGTATTTTTAAAATTTTGACTTTGACAAGTAAGCACCTAATACCTTATAGTATCATGCAGTTTTTAGACAATTGCAGCAAAACGGCATGAAAGAAACCCAAAACCCCTATATCACCGAATTCCTAAAAATCTCTATCTATTGATACAAAAATATACATTTTAAAAATACGTCACTCGTGCTGTAACTCTTTTGTTTTTGTTTCAAATGTTTTTCTGATTAGATTATTAAATTCTACGGAAAAAAATACACGAAATGACTATATTCGTTTTTTAAAAAAGTACAGGGAAGTTCAAAAATAAAGCCCTGTTTACTTTGAATAAATAACCCTTTATACCCCTTCAGTTCACAAAACTTTATAAAGTAAACAAATATTAATAAATGATAGTTTAGAATTATTTATTTTAATGAATTCAGAAAGGGATGTTTTAAATAACATAGATTCAGACTTTGTGTTCAATACATTGTGCAAATCCAGAACCGAAATAAAACCACTTTATCCCTTTAAAAGGTCAAGAGAATTAGTTTTAAAGAAATGTTTAGGACTTTTGGCAACTGCCTTTCGTAAACATCAAAGGGAATCATAAACTGGGACGCCTTTAGACACTTCTAAGAGTTTGTTCAGGGCATAGACCCTTAATACTGAGCTCTATATTGTCTATTGATAATAGAGATTTGAGAAAGTTTTTTTTTTTTTTGTTCATAGAAGTTTTATATAATATGTTTTACAAAAGAAGCAGATTTTTTTACCCCCTTTTCTATTTTTTTGAGTTCACTTTAATAACGAGAAAAGCGTTGTTCTTATAAGACATTCTGTAATTAAGTTTTTAAGTTAGATTAGTTTACAGCCTATGTGTTTTGTTACTAGTGCTGTATTTAAAGCTAATTGAAAGTGATATTTATTTAGCTTAGTATCAAAGCTTATACTTTGATATGATAGGTTAAATGTTATATTTCAAAACATGTAATTTAAACAGTTTATTCTAATTAAAATATTAAAACTGTATCAACAAAAATGTATAAAATGTAAAAATAAATTAAGTTTTTTTTTATGATTTAGACTGTTTTTTTCAAATTATATCCTAATATTTTATTGTTTAATGTACAATTCGCCATTTAATTACAGTTAATATTATGAAGATAATATAACTAACTATTCAGCTTTGGAAGAGGTAAGAGGCAATAACCTTAATCATCCACAAAATTAATGTTGAGTAACTTATAGTTTATAATTGAACATGCAAATGCCAAAAATAATATTCAACAGTGTATACAATGCTTGTAAAAATTTAAGCAATTAATTGCACTAATTCGGTGTTGAGTGATGGCGGGGGGGGGTGAAGTGGATATTCTGAGGGGATTCAAGGGTTTCGGTCAAATCAGCAAAATTACACAGCCACATAAAAAACTTGAAGGTCCGAAAGACTTGCCCATGGTATTTTTATGTGTTTTAGGTCGCTAAATTTCAATCCGGCATCAGTTCGACCCCATCAGGTCAGGGTTAAGGGCATTTTAAGGTCAAATCTGCAAAATTACTCGCAACCAAATTTAAACAGTGTATACTTATGTTTTGGAAGTCACTGAATACGAATCCCTCATTAAATCTGTAAAATTATAATTTTGCAGATTTGACCTTGAAATATCTCTTAACCATGATCCGATGGGGTTAAACTGACCACGAATTCGTATTCAGCGACCTCGAAAACATAAGAATACACTCTTTAAATTTGGATGTGAATAATTTTTCAGATTTCACCTTAAAATGTCCTTATTTTCCGATAGGGTCAAACTGACCTCGAATTGGGGTTTTGCGACTACAAAAAAAAAAGGATACCATGGTCAAATCTTTCGGACCTTTAACTTTTTTTTTGTGGGGCTGTGTAATTAAGAATAAAAACTGTTGTAAAAGTAAATACATGAATTTGACAAAAAATAAGTTAACTTTGCATTAAAAAAATTGAGGATTTGAAATCATATTAGGAGAGTTTCTTTTAGGAACAAAAATGTTTTATGATGATTACAAAAATAGTGCTATTAAATACTACATAAAGATTTACCAATAGAATATAAAACGAGGTTACCTTTTTAAAATTAAATAATAAAGTAATAACGACTAAAATTCTGCATAATAAATTTGATAGCAATTCTACTATTTAATGTTTAAAATAACTTACAACCCAAACAAATTCAAATTAAATGTTGGATAATAAAAGCTTTTAGCCCACGAAGTATGCGACGTAAACAAATTTTGTACTTAAAACTGATTAACCAATGCATCTTAAAATACTTTACAAACACGACTATTCTCATAAAATACGTTAAATGTATAAACATAAAACTCCAATCAACAAGATAAATCCACTTTACATACCTACTTTGTACAGGATGTCCCAAATTCGAGCCTCATCATTGGAAACTCGGAAACTTAAAGAGATTTGAGGTCTTAAATAAAGGAAATTACCCAATTTGATCCAAGAAACTCCATTTTTTCCCGACTAAATGAAAAAGATCGAAGTGAAATTTGACTATTGGTCGCCCGATACCAACACTTAATATTTTAAAACCCGACAAAAAACATGGACAGTCTTTTTCGCGGTCTTTTAAAACACAGTGGTAATGTCACATTTGGGTTTAAAGGGAAGCATCTTTAGGGTTTATTTTGTGAGCCTTGTTTACTATTTTGCTAAAGGCAGAAATAATGTTTGGGTTTCACGGGCTTTTCAGATTTAAAAATTTATCAGCTAGTATTAAAAAACATGAGCTTTCTAAGGAGCATATGAGCAGTTATTTAAGTCTTAAGCGGTTAGAAAAAACTCTCAAACTAAAAAAGATGCTTTAAACGTACAAACAGCTATGTCTTTAAAATTTATAATGAAGAAGTAAGAAAAAATAGAATCTTATTAGGTTATTTAATTGATGTTACTTGTCATTTGGCAAAACAAGAACTTTCTTTTGGGCCATAATGAAAAAAGGTTCTTCTAATTTTGGAATTTTAAAGAAACGTTTAATTTATTAGTTAAACGTGATATAGAAATTCAATAGCTTTTAAAAAAAAATTGAAAATGTTTTTTCAGGTTTATCCAAAACTATCCAGAATGATTTAATTCATTGTATTTCTGAACACCTATTAAACGTAATTCAAAACGGAAATAAAAGAATCGATGTTTTTTTCAGTACAAGCTGACGATACTACGGATATAGTAGAAAAATCTCAGTGCGCAATTTCTATTCGATATGTTACTAAATCTGGGGAAATTAGGGAAAGATTTTTGGGTTTTTATGATGTAAGCGAGGACAGAACGGCCAATGCAATGTACGAATTAATTTCATCAGTTTTACAACCTTTTGATTATAAAAGTAAGCTAGTTGGACAATGTTATGATGGCGCTAGCGTAATGGCAGGTTCGTTAAAAGGCCTTAAAAAAAAATTAAAGACGATGTTCCAACCGCTTTATTTACGCACTGCAGTGCTCATAGATTAAATTTAGTGGTGCAAATGGAACCAAAAGCATCAAAAAATGTCGCATTTATTTTGCAAGCGTAACTTCACTTCCAGGATTCTTTCACCAGTCCGCTAAACGAACATTTGTTTTAGATTCAACAATTAAAAAAGAATTCATTCGGCACCCGATACTAGATGGGCATCTCGCTCAAAAATTATAAATGTTTTAAACTCTGAATGGGAAGCCCTAAAATCTGTTTTTCACAAAATTATTGACGATCAGTCATCATCAGCTGAATCAATAAATGGGGCAAAGGGATACCTTAAGTTTATGGGGGATTTAGAATTTTCATTTTTAACGGAGGTTTTTAAAAATATTTTTGACATTACTGCTCCCTTATTTAATATACTTCAAAAAGTCTTTAGATATTAATTACTGCAAAAAATCAAATATATTTAGCTAAAGAACGTATAGAGTCGTTAAGAAACGAGACGACATTTGACGTAATATTTGAAAAAGCGGAATTAAGAACCATGAATGATAAGGAGGATATCAGTATTAAACAATCTTCAAAAAGAATAAAGTTATCCGAAAGTATTACGATCAATGAGCGAACATCATTACGAGTTTTATTTTTTGAAATAATTGACAATATTACAGGACAGATCGAAGTAAGATTTTCCGATTTGTCCCATTTATTATATTTTTCTCTGGCTGATTCCTTAAAAATTTAAAGAATATAGAAAGCATTTTCCACATGACTTAGTTACCTCTTTATCTAACTTTTATAAAGGATTTTTTGATAAACAAAAATTAATAAATGAGTTAAGTGTTATTTATTACGATAAACAGTTTGAAATTGTAGGCATCGAATCAATATTAAAAACTTTCGTGGATAATATACTTTAAGAAATATTTCCAGAGGCCTATAAGCTTTTTGTTTTAATTGCCACCATTCCAGTAACAAGTGTATCCTGTGAAAGACATTTTTCGTGTTTAAAACGACTTAAAACGTATTGTAGAAACTCAATGACCAACGAACGCTTATCATCTCTAGCATTAATTTCGATTGAAAAAGAGCTTTTTTGTTCCTTAAAACAAGATGAGGGTTTTACAGATAACATAATAAATAAATTTACACTTTTAAATGATAGGCGTATAAATTTAATATATAAAACATAGTAATTTTATGAACCAAGAAAATTAAAAGCTTGTTTTTTGTTTTTGTTGGTTTTTGCTTTGAACTTCGTTTTTCCGTAATAAAATCGAATGGGGTGCCAAGAAGGGCTCAGTTGACGACTGGCACCCTCTTTTAACAGGATGCCTTCAAAGGTTTTTAAAATTACTTAAAAAAAAAAACTTTTTGATAAAATAAAATTGGTTAAAGTATGTGGTCAGCATGTGCGTTCCACTTGCATGTGATGACGTCACGCGAGAGAGCCAAGCCCTTATGTTGTTGGTGTTGTCGGCTTAAAAAGCCAACCTAGCTTTCGTACATCCAACTCTGAAGTCTACTTAAAATACGTTTTCTTTCGTTAATAAGAACTTTTTTTGGTAATAAAAAAAAACAATAAAATTAATAAAAATATGAGATACACAAAAATTGAGCGTGGCACCTAAAAAATTTTCGCCAGTTGCGCAATTTTGGCCTGCGGCGCTCTCCGCCTACCCAGCTTTATGGGTCGCGGGCCGCCACTGATTTGATGCTGATCAAAATGTCACCTTAAAAAGTTTAAAAATTTCGAATACTTCCGAAGACTTAAACAAAAAAGAATATTCGCGGTTTTATTTTAATTTTTTTTATTACTCCATAAATTGATATTACAAAATTAATATTACATTTCTATTGCTAGTTTTTCTGTTCTACAAGACGGTGTTATTAGATTTACACATCGACGTTTTGTCTTTGAGCTGTTATCATCAACTTTGTTTTTTTTTTAATAAGGCCCTGGATTTCTTTATTACGGATTTTAAGAGCTTCTTAGGTCCTAAAACCAATGATGTATTGCAATAATTTAAAAAAAAACATATTAATGACAATTTTCATAAGAAATCATGTGATAGGGGGAGACGAAATAGATTTTTGGTAAGATGTTACCAGAAAATCATTAAACTCATTATTTTTTAAATAAATGCGATACATCATTGAATGTCAGACCTTAAAAGCTTCTAAAATCCTAATAAAAAATCCAGGACCTTATTTCAAAAGAAACAAAGTTGATAATGGCAGATGAATCGTCGGTGTGTAAATCTAATTACACTAACTTAAATTAAACTGTCTTGTAAAATAGAAAAAGTAGCAATACGAAAGTAAAATTTATTTTGTTATATCCATTCAAATACCGGGTGACAACGAAATCACTACCCAGCCCTTTATTTTCTTGAATGAAAACATATGGTTTTCAAATTTTGGGATGACATATTATATTTTGGATATCATAACATGTGCCTATTACTTCCGGTTTAACCGGAAACGACATCAACTTTGATTTTTTTAATGGAACACCCTGTATATCTTTCGGAATTTGTATTCTACGGATTATTTCTGATATAAAATCTATATTATGTTCTATACCTATCTCTGTTAGTTTTTGAGAAAATGGCGATTAAAGATGTCCAAACTACCGCATATTATGCAGTTTTATGGGAAAACAAATGAATGTTATTAAAAATGTTTATCCTTAATTTCATTTTTTCTGAAGGCTCTATCTGTAAGAGTCATAATAAAACTACTTCCGGCATTACCGGAAGTGCTGCGAAAATTGACTTTTCTAATAATGTTACTTCAGAAATGTTAATGCAACACCCTGTATATTTTTTAAAATTTGGATTCTACAGGTGATTCTTGATATAAAATCTGTATTATATCCTATACCTATCTTTATTAGTTTTTGAGAAAACGGCGATTGAAGATGTCCAAACGACCGCACATTATGCAGTTATAGGGAAAAACAATGTTCTCAAAAAGTAACAAGGCTTGATATAGGATATAACACAGACTGTATATCGGGAATGACTCATAGAATTAAAATTTTAAAGAATATACAGGGTGTTGCATTAAAATTTTTGAAGTAACATTATAAGAAAGGTTAATTTTTGCAGCACTTCCGGTAAAGCCGGAAGTAGTTTTATTATGACCTCCACAGATAAGGTATTCAGAAAGAATTAAATCTAACATAATAAATTTTTATAACATTTATTTGTTTTCCCATAAAACTGCATAATGGCGGTATTTGGACATAACGCCATTTTCTCAAAACTAGAGATAGGTATAAGATATAATTTAGATTTTATATCAGAAATTATCCGAAAAATCCAAATTCCGAAAAATATACAGGGTGTTCCATTAAAAAATCAAAGTTGATGTCGTTCCGGTGAACCGAAGTGATGGGCACATGTTATAATATCCAAAATCGGCATCTTATGACATAATATGTAATTCTAAAATTTCAAAGCCATATGTTTTCATTTAAGAAAATAAGGGGCTGGGTAGTATTTCGTTGTCACCGTAGATGGCAAAAATATTCGGTTTTTTCCTAAAGTCTACAGAAGTATTCGAAAATTTTTAAACTTTAAGGGTGACATTTTGATCAAATGCGCTATTTTGCCTCTATTTACCCGACCTCGTATCTGTACCGCTTTCCGAGATCCCGCCTTTGCTTTTTATATGGACTATTTACAGATACGTGCTGGAAGCGGCACATTATAAAAAGCAAAGGCGGCCCCCAGTTTAAATCAAACCTTTTTAGCTACTAGTCTAGTAACTGAAGACTTGAAAGTACCCAAAGCTGTAAGTAAATCGGTACAGTTTTCATTAGTGGCGCAATTCTCAGGTCTTCGAGGATGCTTTCGAGCGAGAAAAAGTTTATCACGATTCCGACGTGGGACCCGCTGAAAATGTCCCCCCAAAGTCACAAAAATGAGTTTCCCGCAAATATCTGCCAAAATATGCGAATCAGAGAATTTTTGTTCAGACAAAAAATAAAGATCACCTCGAAATCTACAAACATGGTTTTTACCATTTTTTTGGCAACACCAATATTTTTTGCAAAACCGGCCGTCGAAAAATCCATAACATTCCACACTGGATAAATAGCCGGAAACGGCTAAAAAATGCATTGGGGAAAAAATAAAAACCAAAAATTTTTTTCAAAAAATAATAATAAATTTTAAAGAGAAACTTTTTAAAAATAAAAATTAATTAAAAAAAAATATTTGACCGCTTTTTTTAATATTTTAGAAAAATCAGAATGGATGCAAACTCATATGCAATGATAGGTACGGGTTTTTCCATTTTGATGAACTTTGAATGATCAAAAAATGTACATTATTGACCGAGTAATGGAACAATTCGTCCGCCCGCTAATAAGTGAATCCATGAGGATAGCGACATTCTAGCATTAGAGCGGCAGCTGAAATGAGGGGACTTTTGGGTTCCATTACCTCAAAAACTATCGATTTTTTGAAAAAAATTATAAGGATCATTTTTGTAGATGACAGGGTGATCTTCATTTTTTGATTAAACAAAAATTCTCCAATGCATATATTTTGGCAGATATTAGCGGAAAACCCATTTTTCGGGCCTTGAGGGTCCATTTTTAGCCCTTTCCCACCTGTTAATGTTGATAAACTTGTTTTTGCTCGATAGTATCCCCAAAGATCCAAGAATTGCGCCACAAGGGAAAACTGTACAGATTTATTCACAGCTTTGTCCCTTCATTTACTGGGCTACTACTTTTTATGTTTTTTTTTCCAAAAGAACCGATTTTTCATTCTTATACTGATCCAACTATACACTGGATTCACTAATGCGCTTTAAAATATTTTGGGAAAATAGAAAAAAAATCATTTCTATTGCTACCCATATATTATCAGCAAAATAAACAAAATCTTCGATTATTTGACATTATTGTTGATACAGGATTTAGGAAAAATTTAATAAAACTAATCATGTCCGGATATAAAATCTATTAAATTATTTGTATTATTTAATACTGTGTAAAAATTAATCAATCAATTTGATTTTTTTACGATTAGATATTTGCGCCATATTAAAAGATTAATTAATAATTCGATATATTGCACTAATCTAATAATTGCCCATCAAGATAATTCGATAATAATTTAATTACATATTATTGTTTATATGCGTGAATAGGGCTACAGAGCCCAAAAGCTCTCTTTAATTTCTATCACACAAAACCTAACATAAAGACATAAATACCTATTTAACAAACAAAGGTAGTAAGGACGGTTAATGATGGAGACCATTTAAGCGTGAAGATCATTATTTGCCAATTAAGGGGGTATTTTAGTCTAGAAGCCCGGCGTTTTTGACGGTCGATAAAAAAACAAATAACATTTTTGCTATCCATTTTTTAATCATTTATTTATTTATATTTTAAGTATTTACAAAAAAAATTAAAAGAAAAAAATATATTTCACAAAGTTGAAGTAGAGGGGGAAAAATAAGAATGTCTTGTCACGATTCCGTCTCTTCTGGTCATCTGAAAAAAAAGGTAGATTCCTTATTAGTACAAATGTCATGTCACAATTAAGTTTTTTTTCTAGTTATTTTTTTAAATTTTCAGAATTTTTAATAATAGTAAGAATTGAAAATTTTGATTTTTTGTTGGTTTCTGCTTTGAAGGGATATACAGGTTGACTCCTAAGTTGTGTTTACACGTCGTTGTCGTGGTTGGGCCTAGTAGGCTCTTTTGGAACATGCGCTAGAGTTGCTGGTTATCGGCAACTCTTTTGGCTAGCGTATGGAACGGGATCCGAAGCTAAGATGAACACAAGTCTTAACTCAAGGTGTTAGCATACCGTGCTGATGAGTGAATGACATCCTGCTGTTCCTTAAACAGGTATCTCCAACGGTGCCTCTGAGATACAGGGCGACCTCTCAGAGTATCTAGCCTTACTGCGGTAATGCGGGACTCTGCTGTGGTGGACTATTACTTTCCTAGCTCCAAACAGGAAGCGGACAGAACCGCTTTCATAGGAAAAAAGTGACAAAGGTGCGCTGACCGAAACGGATAAATCCGTTTCGAGAGGTGCCACCCAAGGTCACAAGCAGACAAAGGTGCACCGACCGAAACGGGTGAATCCGTTCGAAAGGTGCCCCTTAAGTCAATGGCGCTTGTTTCACGGGGAAGGGCTAATCCATCCCAAACAAACAGGTTCTTAGGAAGGGATCCCTGAATACAAACAGAAAGCGGACAGAACCGCCTTTTTAGGGAAAAGGATTCCCTGGCTTTAAACAAAAAGCGGATAGGACCGTTTTCATAGGGTAGGGCCGGAGATGCGGCCTCAGAAGGAATATCTGGTTCCTGTAACAAGGACCTGGTAGCTACCCACGTCGCTAGACCGGGAGAAAAGGGCATGACGGATCTAATCGTCTGCTCGTCATACTCTCCAGGAGACAAGGACACCAGAACACATCAGAACACATATTGTGCTCGTGTCCGGTTGCGACACGAGTAAGAGGAGATGTAAGAACTCTCTCCCAATCTGATATCGGATTCATTAGAAGTCCGATCCTATTGGGAGAAATATAAAAAGGTGTGAGCCACAATAGACCGAGCGGTCGCAGTGGAGGGAGTAAAAAGTCCACTCACTTCAAACCTACCTACCTACCTAAGTTGACGCTTTTTTTTTCTGTATATAGAAATTATTAAAATAAACAACATTTTTAAATAACTTTTTTTAAAATACCAAGAAATAAAGAACTTACATTGATTTAGTGTGTCGAATACGGTCCTGTCTTAAGTAAGTTGTCACCGCCCAAGAAGTCTTCGGGCTGTAGTGCTTGGACACGTTAAACGTGATTTTCCCGCAATGTTGTCCACACTTTTTTTACTTAAATCGACCTGACTTGCAATCACCCGAGTACTTGGGTTCAGAATGCGCCCGCAAGGAAAACCGTCGCGCGTACAATCTCAAAGCAACGTTTGCAGATTAACAACCTTCTTCATAAATGAGGAACATATCCGCGTATTCATTGTTTTTGGATTGTGCCATTTTCGCGATTTAACAATGATTTAAAATTAAACTTATTCCTTGCCTCGTCCGGTAAATGCAATACTACTGATTCATACTGCGTAATTAACAAGACAAAAAACAAGCGTAAATAAGAAATAAACTATCTTTTTATACCCAGTCCCGTACTAGACAAACTTTCAAATAAATTTATGCAGTTTTGCCATTTTTGAGTTTTTGAAAAAAAATTTTTTAAAAAAAGTTGCTTATTTTAACGAGTTTTATACACAGTTAAAAAAAGCCTCGCCTTAGGAATCACCCTCTATAAAAAAAATCGTGCTAACTATTAAGAAAATCAGTCAATTTTAACTTGAGATTTTGTGACAAACGTTTCGAAAAATGTGGTTTCGAGAAAAACGCGTTTAAAGTTTAAGTAAGGATTCAGGTAGTCTTACAGATAGAACAGTACATACAAGTTAAATTTCTTAATTCAGCGATTCTGGCTGCATATATCAGGCTTTTTTCTACCTTAAATTGAATATTTAAAGAATTTGTCTCCGAAATACTAGCATTTCTTCCTTCTTTTGGAACACTTGAAGCTCGAAAGTCAGAACTTTCGATTCTAGCTTCATTAAGCCGAACAACGACTTTAGTTTATTTTAAAATTCTTCGAATTTCAAAAAATTCTTTTAAGGAGATATTCTTATATATCTAAGTTATAAAAATATAAAAAAAAAAATATTTTTTTTTAACTTCCTTATAATATTTTTATGGCAAACGTTTTGGTAATTTATTGTGAAAATCATAGTTTTACTTTAATTTTTTTGGGTTAGGTTTTAGGCAACCAACGTGAAATTTTAATATTTTCAATGGAATTACAAGACAATGCATGTTTTGTAAGTTGTCTACAGGGTGTCCCAAAAGTAGTGGGACACAAAGCAACAGCAGATTCCTTAGGTTGAAAAAATGCAATTTACGTAAACTTGCCTTATCCCAAAATTGATAATAACTAAGATTCAGGGTGTCAAACTTTTTTTTTTTTTTTTTTTCGTAATAATGTCTTAACTAAACGACATAGTGGTACAAAATTGGAGATCTGACGATTTTTTGAGGCGAAAAATTAAAATTTGTCCATGCTTTTAATGTTGCTATTAGAGGGCGCCAGCTACGACCTACCCCGCTTATTTTAGATGGCACAACTTTTTTAAGCTTAGTATATTGACCTGTTTATTAAAAAATATGTTACTACAATTCCCTCTGCATCAAAAATGTATACTTGATTTAAGTCTCTAGGAGCAATTATTTTCAAGATAAATGCACTTTAAAGGACCAAGCAATTTTCCTATGGAAAATGGGTTTCGTCCCATTGTTTTTAAACTTTGCAAAGTAATAGTTCTTAACACGCTGATCAAAAGTCTTAAAGCACAAAACTCGAAACCCGCCTACTCCCTCAAAATAATCCTTAAAGATCCCCAATTTGTGACTTTTGAGGGTGATTTTGGGAGGATTGGAGGAGTTTTCAGATTTGGTGTCCGTGGAGACTTTTGATCAGCTTGTTAAGAACTATCACCATGCAAAGTTTGAAAACAATTGACAAAAACCCATTTTCCATAAGCAAATTGCGGGGTCCTTTAAAGTGCGTTTATCTCAAAAACAGTTGCTTTTAAAGACTTAAATAAAGTATACACATTTAATGCAAAGGGTATCATAGTAACTTATTTTTTAATAAACAGGTCAATACACTAAGCTTAAAAAAGTTATGCCATCCAAAACAAGTGGGGTAGGCCGTAGGTGGCGCCGTCTACTAGCACATCAAAAGCATGGACAAATTTAAATTTCTCGCCTCAAATAACCCTCAGATCCCCAATTTTGTACCACTATGTCATTTACTTAAAGAATTATATAACTTTGGGATAAGGCAAATTTACTCGACCTAAGGAAATTGCTGTTGCTCTGTGTCCCATTACTTTTGGGTCACCCCATATATTATATTCGGTTATTAGGGAGCGTTCAAGTATTACGTGACGCATTTGTGGGGAGGGGAGCGGTCTTGTAATGCTTTACAAGGGCGGGAGGGGGGTTTGAACTATGCGTAACGTAACGTTTTAATAGGGGAAGAATGAGTAAAAAAACGTTACACGAGGGAAAAAGGGGGTTAAAAATTTCCAAAAAATTGGTTACCTAATAGGCGATTCCCTTAAAATCGAAAATCATGCAATTTTTGGCTTTAATAAATTATTTCGGATTACGTTAAAAATCGCCCAATTTAAACTATCCTATTTTTAAAGCAAGGTTGCAAAATAGCTGTGTTTAAGAAAAAAACTTCGATAGGTGATTTTTTAACAAAGGCCAAAAACTTTTGAAAAAGTTAATAAAAAAAATTATTTCAAATTTATAAAACAAATTTTTTTAAATAACTATACTAAAACTAACCCTTTAAAATTCATTATTGAAAACTGAAAAAATTTTAATATTTTAATTAATTTTTCTTAAAAAATAGATTTAATGTTTCAAATTTAATTTTTAAAAATGTAAATTTAACTTTTTTAAATTATTTTTTATGTAAAAAAATCCTTTTTATAAAAAATTAAAAAAATACACATTTTAAAAAAAATTATTTTTTTTTTAATTTTAAAAAAATTTTTTTTTAAAAATTTAAAAAATTTTAATATAAATTTTTTAATTTTAAAATTTTTAAAAAAATAAATTTTATTAAATTAAATATATATTTTTAAAAAATTTAAATAATATATATTTAATTAATAAATTTTATATAATTTAATTTTTAAAAATTTTTTAAAAATTTAAAAATAATAAAATTTTAATTTTAAATTTTTTTTTTTTAAAAAATTTTTTTTTAAAAATTTTTTTTGTTAAAAACTGATTTTTTGGGTTTTTGGGTTTTTTTTATGGAAATTTTTTTTCCTTTTTTTTTTTTTTTGTTTTTTTCAAATTTTAAAAAAATCAAAACCCAAAAAAAACCAAAAAATTAAAAACAAGGGCCCCCCCAAAAAAAACCCAAAAAAAAAATAAAAGGGAAAAAAAAAAGGGGCCCCAAAATTTTTAAAAACCCCAAAAAAAAAAAACCCTTAAAAAACCCCTTTTTTTCCCCCAAAAAAAAAGGGAAAAAACCCTTTTTAAAAAAAACAAAAAAAACCAAAAACCCCTTAAAAATAAAAGGGGGGAAAAAAAAAAAAAAAAACAAAAAAAGACAAGATCAAAAGGGGCAAACCTTGGCATTGAAATGGGGGGGGGTCCCCAAAGTCTATGAACTACCAAAAATACATAAAAAGGGGAACCCCCTGATAAGACCCATAGTAAGTGCATTTAAATTTAAAACCCACCCAACAACAAAAAAAAATACCTGGCTTAAATCATAAAACCAGCGAGGACACTGCAGACCCTTTTTTTTAAAAAATTTGAACCCCCTAGTCAACATACTTAAAAAAAATAAAACTGCAAGAAAATGACACCTTTTGCAGTCTGGATAAAAAACCCTCTACCAAAAAACCTGTCGATGAGGCCTTAGCCAAAAATTGCCATAAATTTGGGGATTTTCCACACCCACGTCATCGAACTATCAGAACACTGTTTAAAAAAACACGTATTTTTCCTGGGGTAAAAAAAAAACTCCGGGGGAAATGGATGACGCACCTATGGGTTTCTCATTATCCCAATCATTGCCAACTTATTTTGAAATATTTTCGCCGGCCAGGAAAAGCCCTCTGGAAACGCTACTTCGATGACATATTCATCATAGGGTTACATGGAAAAAAAAAACTGAACCACTTTCTAGAAGAACTGAACAACATCCACCCTTGTTTTAAATTTACACTAAAAGTCGAAGAAAAAAAGTAGTTTATCATTCTTCGATCTTCTTATAACCAGAAAAGAAGGTTTTCAAAAAATTGAAAAAACAAACAGATATCTGAAGCCGATTCCCCCCATCATCCATCACAGCTACAGTCAGTCGCAAATACCCTTATCACCAAATCTATACGTCTAACCAATCCCACAAACCGGCAAGAAGAACTTCACAAAATCACCACAGCCCTAAAACAAAACAACTACAAAGAACCCAACATTAAAAAAGATTTAAAACAGAATACAAATACAACAGCAAAGGGCAAGAAAGACATATCTAAACAGAAACACCATTATCATACATTAAAGGTGTAACAGACGTGATTGAAAGTTTTTTGAAAAAACATGACATATGCACAACCTACAAACCTAAAACAATAATACACAAGATACTAGGCAACCCAAAAGATAAGATACCCTTAGAAAACCAAGGAGTGTACAGCATATCCTGCAAAGACTGCCAAAAAAATATCGGGTAAAACAAACTAACCACAACAAACGAAAAGAAAAACAAACAGCTTTTTTCCCAAAAACCACCAAGAAACTGGACACGCCATTAATTTTTTAAAAACACAAAACAAATCGCTGCAATTTAAAAATTTAAGGGAAACAAATTATTAAAAAGCACTTGAAATAGAAAACCAAACAACCTGAACAAGAAAAACGATGCACAAAACACCCCAAACCTAGGGAAAAAAATTTACTTAAAAAAAAAAGACGACAAAAACCAACCCCCCCGGAACAAGCCCAAAAAACCCCAAGAAGCATAAAAACCCCAAGAAGGGGAACCAATTTCAACCTGCGCAGCCGTATAAAAAGGACTTTTTTAAGGCCCAAACACTAAAATTCCCCCAATCAAGCAGCCCCCCCAGAAAGCATCCCCGAAAATCCCAAACCCGGGATGTTGGCGAAACGTGGGAAAAATTATCTACTGACAAAGGTTGAAAACCCGGGAAAAAAACAAATGTACATTCTACCATCCGGGAAAATCCATGTACAACATACATGTTTGGCAGTAAACCTAGAAAATATATAGAATCTTTAAAAGTCAATGTTATTTAGCTAGTTTTAAAAGTTTATTTACACTTTTGAATAATTTGATAATTATATTTTTTTATTTCATTTTAATAATACTTTTGTAGCAAAACGAACCACCATATTTTCTTCTCGCATAATATCGTGTTTTTTTTTTTACTTTTGATTATAATAAAATTAATAATATTACTTATTCCCTTGAGTTCTTTTATTTAGAATTTCGTACAGTAACATTTAAGTTGGCCATTCGCAGTTTAACCTTTTTTACATTTCTGTACATATGTAGATAGCATGCGGTTATAAATCAACCTATTATTCGTTAAACCATTTTCAACTCAAACTGCATTATGTGCAACATTATTTATCTGACTTTCTGAATACTTGTCTAAAGACTACATGATTTATGTAAATGTAGTTTATATTGTTAAGTTACTCTACTTTGTTAATTTGCAATATCATCTTCCGTTTTGTTCTGGTTGGTTAAATTGCGTTAAGAACTTTGGAACTATTCAGTTTTTGCACTGTAAAGTTTTCCTTTATTAAGAATAAGTTAAATAAATAATATTTTTAGCCTTTTAAATATTTTATACGTGGTTGCAAAAGTTTTTAAAACAGAAGTATTTATTAGGATTTTTTAAAAAAAAATCCATCAAGTCTACACCTTTTGCATTTTTGTATAAAACCCCAATACTAAAAAACTCTTGCCATTTATCCCCTAAAACTGAAGCCAGCATTATCCCAAGAAATTTTTTAATTCCTTTTTCAATTCGGAATTTTTTTTAAAAAGGAAAAGTCCCCAAAACGCAAGGCGCGAAGTTTTTGGGGTATAAGGGGGGGTGATCCCATAAATTTTTAACCTTTTGAAAGGTTTCGCTTTTCCCCGGGGGAATTTAAGAAAAGAGAACCCTTTTTAGTTAAATTTTTTGCCTTTTAAGGGAAAAAACCCTTTCCCGGGGGGTTTTTTTTAAACCCTCCCTTTGGGGGTTTTTGGCGAAAACGATTTTTTCCTATTGTTTTTAACATCGGGGTATTTGCCCCAAAGGGTTTAAAATTGATTTTTTTAAATCGGAAAAAAACCGGGGTTTTGGTTTCCAGAATAAAAATTTTGGAAAAGGAATTTTATTTTAAAATTTTTCCCTTTGCCGGTTTTTCCAAAAAATGGGGGAAAAAATTCTTACTTTTAACCATGCAAAAGTTTAAAAGGAAATAAATTTAATTTTTTTTTGGGGGCTTTATTTTAATTTTTCTGGGAATTTTTTTCTTTATTTTCCTCTCTCCTTTGGGGGGAATTTTTTTAAATTAAAATTCCCCTTAAAAAAAAACAAAAAGACAGAAAAATTTATCGCTGAAAAACCAGGGTACATTTTTTTTGTTAAATAACCATTTGGGCGAATATTAATTTTTTTTGAAAACGATTTTTACAATTTTAAAGAACAAAATTTTGGCCCGGAATTTCCTTTAAGGGGGTTTTTTTTCCTTTTAAGGGAAAATTTTTAAATTTTATGGGTTTTAAATTGAAAGTTTGAAGCATTTTAAAAAAAAGTGCGAAATGTTTTTTTCCCTATTTTCGTAAAAAAAAAACCTACCCCCTCAAAAATTTTTTTTGACTTTTTTTGGGGGGAAAAATTTTTAAAACCAAAAATTTTAAGGTTTTAAAAACCCAAAAAATAAAAAGTTTTGTAAAATTGGGGGGGGTATTTAAAATTTCAATAAAATAAGCCCCATTGAAAGGGGTTTAAATTTTCTTTTTTTTTTTGGGGTTAAAAAAGAAAAAAAAAAATTTTAACTAAAAAAAAAAAAAAAAAATTTTTTTAATTACCCCAAAATAAAAATTTTAAAAGATTATGACAAGTCAAGCAAAAAATATGTAATTTTTTGGGTTTTTTAAACATGCGTTTTTTTTTTCCCCTTTCCCCTATGAACAAGCAATTGCACAAATGAATTTCAATACAAACAAGCATTTTTAATGAAAAGGCGTCATAGTATTTTTTTTTTAATTAAAAAAATTTTGACAAAAATAATTATTTAAAATGGTAGTTCCGATGGGGGCCCAAATTTATCCGGGGTGCAGCAAAAAAAAAAAATTTAATTTTTTACCAGAAAAACCCCAAAAAATATGAGAATCAATGGGGGCTTTCCCCAAAAATGGTGCTCCAGCAAGGGGACAAAAAGATTAAAGAAGAAGTGTTCTTGGCCTTTTTTTCGGTTTTCCCAAAAAAAAACCAATACTTTATGGAGTAAGTATTTTTAAAGGAATCCCCTTATTTAAGTTCATATTTCAAGCTAACATCACTACTTAAACACCAAAACGTGGGATCCGGAAAAAAAAACAAAATTTTTTAGCAAAGAAGAAGTTTCAAAATTCATGAAAGAAGCACCTGTAATATTTCCTTCTAAAAAAAAATTGCTAAAATTTTTTTGGTTACCCGCTGCTTGTAGGGGGAAGAACTTACAAAAATAATTTTTTATGACATACAGGATAATGAAAATTTGATAGTGGTAAAACCCCCGACAGTAAAAAAACACCCCCCGAATCTTTTTTTAGTGCCCGATGAAACAAAAAACGGACTTTATCTGCAATTGTCCCGTAAATATGCAAATTTAAGAAAACCCCATCCCCCCAAAGGGGCGTTTTTTTTTTCCAGTATAAACAAGGAGCATGCAGAGGGAATGTGGGGGGAAAAATTCAAAGGTTGCCCAAAATTTTTCTGCATACCTAAAATTAAAAACCAGAAGAGACACTGGACATAGTTTTCGCCCCTCCTCTGCGACCAAAATTTCGGGGTTTTTGGGGGGGAAAATTTTGTCGGACTTGGGGGCTGGAAACAACGGCTGTAGCTGGGAGCTACATTGATAAAACCCCAAACCCCAAAAAAAGGTATGTCGAATAAAATATTGACCATGAACAACCCCCCCCCAAGCTAAGTCAACCTTTTTTCAAGCCGTTCAATAAGCGCTTCCATAAGCCACCGCTAAAAGAAAAATTAACCCCCAATTAATTTCAATTTGGAAAAAAAATTTTTTTTTTAAAAAATTATCCCCAAAAATTCCCATTTACAAATATGTTGTAGTAGTTCTTTCCCCATTAAACATAATTTAAAAAAAAAACATTGCTTTTTAAATTGGTTATTATCTTGAAAAGCCGTTGGAAAAATTTTGTTCCTTAAACCCCCCTTGCCGGAAAAGTTACTTTTCGCACTTGTTAGGAAAATAACTATTACCGCCGCAAATCGTTTAAACTTTTTAAAAATATGAATTTTTTTATCAAAGCAGGGACCCCAAGGGTTTTCCCAAGGGGGCCTGTCAAAACACCGGGCCCGGCCAGAAAAAAAAATTTTAGTAGTCATTACAATTTATTCGTTAAATGAGTTCATGGGTGCATAAGTTAATTATTAAAAAAAAAAAACTAAGGTTGTGTTTTTTTGGGTTTAAAATGGGCCAAATAAAAAAAAATTTTCCCAAAAAGATCATGACTTACATAAACCCCAAAAAAAAACCAAAGTTTTGAACAAGCAGTTAAATAAAAAAAACTGTTAATTTCACTATTATAAACCGTTGGATGTTTAAAAAAATTAAATAAAAAAATGAGAGTCCACAAATTTTAATATTTAATTACTAGTTTTTTTTTCCCGTTTTTGTTTATTAGAGAATTAATTTTTGTATTAGTCACAATATTAATAATAATAATAATAAAATTCGTTTGATAATTATATTTTTTTTTGTTATTTAAAATTATAATAACCTAAAGTTCAACGTACTCTGACGGTGGCCGCCCTCGTGTTCTGACGGGCTTGACGCCCGGCGCTCTGGTAAATAAAAAAATATTGTTTAAACCAATCGCGAGAAATG